>ML807299.1:286558-335417 GCA_009831015.1 Picea engelmannii
TCTTCTCTTTTGGAAAATATTCAACTTCCAGTTGGTTATCGAAGGATTTCCCTCAACTCATCATTAGTTTATGGAATGGTCAATCTGGTTCCATCTCTGGTCAATCCGTTTGATCTGGTGGTCAATATAGTTTCATCCTCGATTGAACCACTAACCAATGTAGTTTATCCAGCTCCATCATCGGTTATCCCCACTCTTCATCTACAAAGTGAACCCAAAGTGATTGATCCAGTTCCTTCCTCGGTCAATCCCACCCTTCATCTGTAGAGTGTCAAAGTGGTCGATCTGATTCCACCATCGATCGATCCCACTCCTCCTCTGATGAGTGCCGAAGTGGTCGATCTGGTTATGCCATCGGTCGATCCCACTTTCCCTTGAGGAGTGCCAAAGTGGTCGATCCGGTTGTGCCATCGATCGATCCCACTCCTCCATTGAGAAGTGCCAAAGTGATTGATCTAGTTCCTTCCTCGGTCAGTCCCACCCTTCATCCGAAGAGTGTCAAAGTGACTGATTCAGTCCCTTCCTTGGTCAGTCCCACCCTTCATCCGAAGAGTGCCAATGTGGTTGCTTTGGTTACATTATTGGTCAATCCCACTCTTCCTCTGAAGAGTGCCAGTGTCGTTGATCTGATCCCATCATCAGTCGATCCTACTCTACCTCTAGAGAGTAAACTCGATACTGCCCATGCTTTTCTCATTGATACAAAATCTACCATACTGGGGGGCATTCCTCCTTCTCCCATGAAACCCCCTCCAAGTAATGAGGCCATTATTTTTTATTGGGGTGCGCTAACTAGACCTCGTCTTCCCTTTCACATTCCTTTCCAGATTACAGTATAGGTTTGTGGTCGAGACATTCCTCAAACATTTATAGATGAAGGTGCATCTGTTAGTATTTTGTCCTCTGTTTCTTGGCACGCTTTGGGTTATCCTCATCTTGCGCCAGTTACACAGAATATGTTATCTTTTAATAGAAGAAATAGTCAACCTTTAGGGACCCTTCCTCAGTTTCCTGTAACTTTGGGAGGGAAAATTGTCTTTATTGATGACATGGTAGTCCAAGACCCCTTGGATTTCGCTTTACTCCTTGGGAGGGATTATGTCTATGTCATGAAATCTATTGTGTCCACTCTTTTTCGTGTGATATCTTTCCCTCACAATGGAAGAATGGTGAGTATTGATCAAATTTCGTTTGTTGGTCCTGATTGGATTACCTCCCTAAATGGTTCTTATATGAAGACAATATTTCCCCCACCACATGTCAATTATGTGGCATTATCTCCCATGACTTCAACTTCCGATGACTTAGATCTGGTAGTTCACATGGTGATCTCTTCGGTAGGGCTATTGGAGCCTGATATCCTTACCCATGACGAGACCCTCAACATGTGTTCCTTCCGAGGCATTCTTCTTCCATACAATGAAGATCTCTTGGAAGTTGTGACCCATTTTTGTCCCTTGACATGTTGTCCTTCCAGAGCATTATCCTCTTGGAAGCCATGATCAAGAAGAGTCTACGAGCATAGTTTCTCTTCTTTGTGGCAAGCTCGTTAAAAAATGACACAGAGGCCATGAGCATATTTTTCCTCTCTGTAGAAAGATCAGTAAAAATGAAACAGATAGGACTGAACCCGGAGCCTTGAGCATAGTTCTTTTCCTATGTCAATCTCATTAAAAAATGAAACAATCACCTCTCTTGTCAGGTCGAGTCTTTCGCCATATCTTGTAGATGTTGAGTTGAGTCTTTCGTTAGGTCTCATATTTGAACCTTCGTTTCGTGCACCTATATCCTTTTTCTCCATCCAATAGAGAAATTGGTGACAACCTCAAAGTCGGTGAATGAATTGAATCTTGGGGGGCATGTCTCCAGCTTTTGATGATCATTCTGGAGTTAAGCCACTAGCTTTCAAGTTGGGGGTAGAATAATGAGCTTAGTCTTTGTTCTTTCTTGCACTCGTAAATACATGAGAATGCAAACGAGTATACTTTTATCTCTTTTTCGGGCTCGCATGGTTATATGAAAAAGGAACCCCCTGGTGTCTCCTTTAAGCTCTTTTCACACTCTCTAAACATGAAAAGATTGCCGAGTGATCTTGTTTCCTTTCACACTCGTTAAAAGGTTTGAAAGGGTGTCTTTCAAGTGATAATTTATCTCTTTTTCGGCCTCGCGAGACTAACATTATGAAAAAGGACAACAATGGAGTCGTCTTTAAGTCATTTTCAGACTCTCTAAATATGAAAAACTACCGAGTTTACCTTCTTTGGACTCGTTAAACATTTACACATTGAAGGGCCCATATGGGACCGAACCCTTCTTCCAGTTTGTTAAACAAAAGAAGAAGGACTTACCGAAGGTGAGTCATATCGAGCATGTGTTACCCTCCTCGAGCTCGTTAAATTAAAAAGAGGTACTCGTCTATATGGATGGGGGAAAAAATTGAAGGAAGCAAGCCAAGCAGTTTTTGAGAACATTACCAGTAATCCTTACGGTCGCCCTTGAACACGACACTTTGTCTTTGCATACATTTTAATCCGCTAAACCTCTGAGCCAATTTTTTGAGTTTCCTTACTCCTTTGGGTCACCTGATGAAATTCACTGTGTCCATTGCATCATCGTGGTTTGTGTCCATGTCATATTTCTACTATTGTGCCCCAGTGTTCAAGGGAAGTATCTGCCTTGAGAGTCAACCATAACAAAAACCATGTTTCAATACCTGTGTCAGTCCATGTTCATTTGATATACCAATTTACATCTATGTGTCAATTTCGTATCATTGATGGGGGATACATCAAGGCCCTCCTGTGACGAGTCTATTCCTCTCAACCTCAACACATCATCCGGGAACTAGAATTAGAAACCAGTTAGTACCTTGGGACCTGCATGCCTCAATGGCAGGCCTCCTCGCATCGGGAAATGGGTTTACATCATTGACTTCTGATTAGATGATTCCACATATTTTCAACTTCATCTCATCCATTCACATTCGTTGGAATGTACTAGAGTACCTTGGGAATCATTGAAATCAATGGTGATTTCCCTCGCGCTTGTTAACGGTTTACCTCATTGACCGGTAATCAAGTGTTTTTTTCCATGTTCGACATCAGGACATCTATTCACATGATTAGATTCATACTACATCGGGGTCATTAAGAAGACCCTGGGTTGATTCATCACTCTTACATGTACTTTTCCCGGGTTGCGACAGAGTTTCTTTTGAACAATGACACATATAATGTTACATAGATCCACTTTGTATTGGTCGTGGCTATGTCTTGTCGTCTCGTAGATCCACTGTGTATTCTTCCTGGCTATGATCAGTTCAGGTCATAGGAGGATAGATCCACATTTTATCTTCATTGGATATACCTTTTATCAATATAATTAAGGATTCGCAGTGTATTTTATGGTGGCCATACCTTGGAAGTCTTTATCACCCAAGCATAGGTATGTCTGCCTTGGCTTTGAAACATGTCATAATATTTGTTGGTTGTGTGCAACTTCTATCAAGTTCTCTACATCCATACCCTTGCTTGAATAATTCTATAAAGTAATTCAATCATCACGTTTTCTAACTTCGCACTTTGGGGGGCAATCTATTACACATCAAAATTACTCACTTCAATAGTGTCACAAGTGTCATCATTACAAGTGTTGTAAGTGTCGCATCTTGTCCGCAAGTGTTGCATCTTGAACACAAGTGTCACAAGTGTCACACACATCATACTTCCATATTTCTTATGCCGTGCCTCTAACGACATCAAAGGGATAGTTAAGACACCTCAAAGACTAGTTTTGAAGAAGAGAAATCAATTGTCAAGGAGTACAAGTATTTTGCCACTGAAAAAACCACTTAAAAATCATTTTTGGAAGGAAACACTCCCCTATACACTATTAGGGAGGGCCAACGCTCCCTGGGATTATTTGGGGGAGTGCTACAATGATCTGTGCCCCATTTTGGGGGAGCGCTATTCTTTCTGAGCGAATTTTGGTTTGTTGAGACAAATCAAGGAAGAATCCCCTCAATTTCTGAAGGTGGTTGGATTCGAATCTGAGGTCAAGGCATGATCTTAGGGAAGATCGAAAACTGAAGGAGAGGAATCCTCAACTTATCCCAAAGATATCTCAAGTGGTTTGGCCTCTCCAAGCCTATATAAGGAGGCCTTATCATGGTGAAAAGAGGGATGGATATTGAGAATTATACCTAACTTATGATCTCATAAGATAGGGAATTGGAGAATAGAGAAAGCATCTAACGTATGATCTCATAAGGGAGATGAACAGTAAAGCATCATCATTCTGTGTGTGGATTATTTGAGAAAGGGTCTCGACAAAGGGAGCTTGGTGAAGCTGTTGCACTACATCCATGGTTGTAAACAACACTTTGTTCTCATTAATATAAATTCATGCTTGGCCTGTTTCCTTTAAAGCTTGTGTATATGAACTTGTTTCTTTCATAGATTCATTATAAAGCTAATCATAGTAGAGCAGGAAGTATTGTTGTTGTTTCTCATTGTACCGCAGGACCTTCAACTGAACTTGGAGATCAAGATGAACAAGGAAAAATGTCAGTAAAAAGGTACTTGCCTTTATTCCCTCTTCTTCTTTGATAGTTTAGCTTTATGATAAAGGAATGTCAGTGTCCATAATATCACTTTCTATCTTGGAGTTAGGGTTCTAGTATCCAAGAGATAATCCACTTGTCCGCTGGGGGATTTCTCTGTAACAATTGTTTAATCCATACCTTTCACTTTTCTATTGAGATCAGTATTGAACTTATACCACTTGAATTGTCCTTTGTTTTCAAGTGCCATCGAGATATCATATGACACCAGAGACATTCACAAAACCACCAACATTATGTTTGAGTTTTCATAGATTAAGAAATATTTTTCTCGCTTTCATATATTAAAAGAGATACTTTTCCTTCTTTCATAGCTCAAAAGTTATAGTTTCTTGCTTTCATAGATCAGGAAATAGTTCTATTGTTGTTGTAGGATAGATAGTCTTTTTCTTTAATAGGTTAGAGAACAGTTTGCTTATCATAGATTAAAGGTTAGTTGCCAGTATTTCTTTCTTTCAATAAAATAGATTTCCTTTCATGAATTAGGAATGTCAACCAAACCAAAACTACCTTTGGGTTTCCGATTTTAGACACCACTCCAAATGTCAACATGAAGAATATTCCTCTCTCATCACTGCCTGCCTTTTACGGTAAAAACAATGAAGATCCATAAACCTTCCTATTTGAATTTGACATCTTATGTAGGAGCTACAACTACATACAAGATGCCCAAAATTTAAAACTCTTTCCTGCCACCCTCAAAGAATCTGCACTAAGATGGTTCATGGGGTTGGGAGAATCCAGTATTAGGTCTTGAGAAGCCATGAAAGGCATCTTTCATAAGAAGTACCAAGACTGCTGCAAGACCAAAGAGTCTCATAATGACATCTTTAAAATACAACAATTAGAATACGAGACCCTCGAAGAATATATGGAAAGATTTGGTTATATCTCCTAGAAGTCAAAATACCATGACCTCCCAGAGGATGCAATTAGGGCTATTTTCCTTAAAGGAATTTCAGAAGAATATCTAGAGATGATTAACATGATGTCATCAGGTGACATCTCTCATAAAACATTCATTGAAATATGTGAAATGTGTAAAAATTACTCAAGGAGTAGGGACAAAACATGAAAGAATGTTCGGGACCCTTACAATAGAAGCTTAAAACCAATTAGTTCAGGTGGTATCACAAGAGAAGAGATAGGGAACCTTTTAGAGAACGTCAAGATAGATATCTTAAGAACAATAGGTTCTCAGTTGGACACCCTAAAAAAAAAGAAGCAGGAGGAGGAGAATGCATCAATGAGCATATACTGCCCAAGATGCAGGAGGAAGCATTCCTCAAGGGAATGCCCATTAGATAACATTTCATTTTTTGGATTCTGTACAGAAGACTATGTGACTGAAAAATGTCCATGATTGCCCAGTTTATTAGATATCTATAGGAGTGGAGATACTAGGGAATATTCTTATACACCTAGGAGGCCATGGAAGCCTAGGAACCAACCCACATACCCAGATCTACAATCTCAAGTTCCACCCTATTATCAACAACAATAGTGTAACTCACCAGGTTGGAAACATTGGTCTACTCAGTACCAACATCCTTGCTTTCAAGGATGGAGAGGAGGACATAACCAAGGAAACCCTCAAGCTCCACCTATCCCTATGTCCAACCATCCTTATCCTCAGTTCCCACCGAACACTCCATAGCTTCTGCCAAGTTTTGTTCCACCACCTTTACCTCCTATTCCACAACAAAAATCGCTACAATATAAAAATGCAAGCTCCCCGAGAAGGGATGATTTTAAGTATGGAAATTTATTTTAAAATGTAGAAACCTTGGCGAATCTTACTAATCCTTCATATGCCAACTATAAATGATTGGCGATATTTTTGTAAAACTATTCAAATTTCTAAGGATTTTATATAGTTTTTATAAACTTTTGGCGATTTTAAGGTAAAATAATTTTAACCTATAGAATTTGGGCAAATCATTTTTAAAATAGTGAATCTCGTTTTTGGAAAAACCATGGAAAATTAGCCCATGAGAGAAATTTATCCCATAAAATCATCCTTCTCCCCGATACTGACACTATTACCATCACAACCAGCGTTGAATCCCAATAATAAGCCCCCTCAACCTCTTCACAATGTTGAGATGCAGGCCTTCCCGACATATGCTATCACTCCTATTCCATTACAATAAATTCAACTAAGATCGGGAAAAGTTATGGAGAGGCAAAGACCTTCAGTAGTCATCCAGGAAGAAGAAACCATCAAACAACCCATGGATGGCACTAGGTGGGAAGATGTTATTATCCCGAAGAACCAAGAACCTAAGCTTCCCCAAAATGAACCTTCACAAATTATGAAGGTCCCTCCCTATCCAGACCGATTGGTAATCGAGAAACCTACCACCCGACCGAAATTTGACATTTTTAATGAATTGAAAAATATTTGTGTCAGTATTCCTTTGCTTCAGGACATTAAAGACATTCCAATATATAGTAAGGTAGTCAAAGAATTGTGTATCAAGAAGCCAAGTAGGAAGCAAAAGGATCCCCCTACAATACACTCGATAGGAGGACTTTCTGAATACATACCAGAGAAACCAAAACTAGAAAAATATAGGAATCTAGGAAACCCTGTAGTGACTATAACTATTAATGAGGTCTCCATTGGAAACAATCTCATAGACCTGGGGGCAACGATCAATGTTATGACCGCTGCTACCTTGGAACAATTATAGTTACAAACTCTTCTTCGACCTACCCCAACCATTTTGGAATTAGCAGATAAGACTAGGGTTATACCTGAAGGAATTTTAGGTGATGTCATGGTCACTTTAGCCTCATGGGATTACCCCGTAGATTTTCTTGTCATTCATTCAAAGGATCCTACCAAAGGCCATCCCGTCATTTTGGGAAGACCCTGGCTAGACACAACCAATGCATTTATTGGTTGTAGAGAAGGAGAAATGACCATATCGAATGGTCTCTCTATTTAGAATCTCACCATTTACCCTCCAACTCAACCTATTATGGAGAATCTATGGTGGCTCGAATTTCCATATGAGAACGAAGATTGGGAAGAACCCGTATTTCCAAGTGACCATGCATGGGCACTTTAGGAGCACACAACAGAAAATGTGCTAAACCAAATTATTTATTCTATCACATGTGTGGATTTTCCACAGTCTTTTCTCCAATTTGAGTACATGTTTGGGGAAGAATTTCAAGAACAATTAGACCCATCCATTTTGTCTTCGACATATTTTATTTATGAGATAGATGAGTCTGTCATGTCTTACACTATGCCCTACGAGATCAGTCCAGAAAAAGTTTTACATATAAAATTCGGGTTAGACACAGACCAACATAAATAGTTAGTAGATATCCTTAAAGAACAATCAGGAGCATTTTCCTGGGAATACACTGACACGAAGGGTATACACCCCGACACATGCATCCATTACATATATACCCAGGGGGAAGTAACACCTGTTAGGAAACCCCAGAGAAGGTTGAACCCATCACTCAAAGACATAGTCAAGGAGGAGATCCAAAAGTTGTTAAATGTCAGATTTATCTATCCCATCTTTGACAGTAAGTGGGTATCCCCACTTGTAGTGGTTCCAAATAAAGTGACTGGGAAATGGAGAATTTGTGTTTATTTCTAGGAACTCAACAAAGCCACTCTGAAAGACTACTTTCCTCTCCCTTTCATTGACCAAGTTCTAGATACCTTGTTTGGAAAGAAGTATTTTTCCTTTCTAGATGGGTACAATAGGTACAATCAAATTCTTATAGCACCCGAAGACCAGGAAAAAACTACCTTTACTTTTCCTTGGGGCACCTATGCCTATAGGGTCTCACCATTCAGATTGTGTAATGCTCCTACCACTTTTCAACGAGCAGTATTAGGGATATTTGTTGATCTTATTCATGATTGTGTGGAAGTCTACATGGATGAATTCACAGTATATGGAAACACTTACCAAGAATCCTTAGACAGCTTAGAAAAGGTCCTCATCATATGCCAGGAAATGAACCTATCTCTAAGTCATGAAAAATGCAAAATGTTGTTAATTGAAGGAGTGGTTCTAGGACATCATGTTTCATCTGAAGGGATAAAAGTCGATCTTGCAAAGATTGAGGTCATCATCAGACTTCCACCCCCCAAGACTTAGAAAGAGGTAAGAATATTTCTTGGACATGTTGGATATTACCAACGGCTTATTGAAAATTTTACAAAGATTGTTGCACCTATGTTTGGATTATTGATAAAATATGTTGATTTTGTTTGCACTGAGCAGTGTCAAACTGCCTTCAAAACCCTGAGAGATACGCTATCTGGGGCACCAGTTTCTAGAGGGCATAATTGGACTCTCCCATTTCATATATCCACTTATGCCTCCAACACTGCAATATGAGGGGTATTAGGGAAGAAAGAGGACCAACAGTCCTATGCCATTTATTTTGTGAGAAAGAACTTGTCCCCTGTCGAGTTGAACTACACAGTCACCGAGAAGGAATTCTTGGCAGTTGTTCATCCTATTAAAAATTTTCGTCATTACATTACAGGTTATGAAGTATTTGTACACACTGATCATTCTTCCATTAGATTCCTCATGAAAAAACCTATAACTAATGGCCGAGTGACTAGGTGGCTCATGTTATTGCAAGAATTTAACATCATTGTGCTTGACCGACCTGGAAAGGATAATGTAGTATCTGAATTTATTTCCCGAATAAAAAATGAGGATGATGATATCCCTGTAAATGATAGTTTCCCATACAAGCACCTCTTTTCTCTTTCTGTCAATACCCCATGGTTTGAAAATATGGAAAACTATTTGGCCACTAGGAAGTTACTGTCTCATTTGTCACCTCATGAAAAGTGGAAAATTATTACACAAAGTGCTAATTACTCTTGGGTTGGTCATGATTTTTTTCACACAAGTCCTAATTTGATTATTCATAGATGTGTCCGAGAGGATGAGGTACCTGAAATACTACGAAGTTGTCATGATGGACCATGTGGTGGCCATTTTCTGACAAACGTACAACATATAAGGTGCTACATTCAGGTTATTATTGGCCTAGAATTTTCAAAGATGATGCTAAGTATATGAGAAGTTGTGATAGTTTCCAAAGTATAGGAATACCTAAATCAGTTGATGAAATGCCTTCACGTGCCCAAGTTATGATAGAACCCTTCGAAAAATGGGCCCTCGACTTTGTAGGACCTCTTTCACCCATGTCCCGTAGGAAGAGATATATTTTGGTTTGTACGGACTACGTCACCAAATGGGTAGAGGAAAAAGCCCTATTTAGGGCTACAAAGAAGTCTTTTGTCGAATTCATCTATGAAGATATCTTTACCCGCTTCGATGTCCCTCGTGAAATTTTTACCGACCAAGGCACTTAATTCACTTCCAAGCTGATGAAAGAGCTGACAAAGAAATATGGGATTAAACATCGTAAATCTTCTCCATACCACCCGCAAGCCAATGGTCAGGTAGAATCCACAAACAAAGTTCTGGAAGCCATCTTGACCAATATTGTTCAGTTACATCACTGGGATTGGGCTGATAGGCTCCTAGAGGCTTTGCGGGCATACCAAACTACCTAGAGAAATACCACTAGGCATACCCCTTATGAGCTAGTGTACGGGAAACAAGTACTTAGGTGTGGGGGAGGGGTTCATGAGCTAACAAATGATCATTTTCTAGAGAAGTATATCTTTGCAATAATTTTTGTATTATTTCCATGATACAGGTTATTACATTGATAGTCATTTTATTTTTCTTATGCTGAACTCCCGTGTGCTATAAATTACTGAAAATATGCCTAACATACCAGATCACTCTTTATCGGTTTATCTTTCATTACAAGTTGTACATTGTAGGTTTGACAATACATGTTTTTTTTTATATACCCTGTTCATTGTAGGTTTTGACATTATATGTCATATGCAAGAGGGTTGAGTGAGCATGACGGCAAAATCAACAACAAGGGAACATTCTGCCTCTTCTCATTAAACCACTGTGATTGTCAAAAACATTTAATTTGCAGGTTATCCATTACAGGAAGTGAAAATGTATTTAACACAGAGGTACTGGATGAAGTATTGTATGAGGTTCCATATGAAATACCGTATGAGGTGCCATATGAAATGTCGTATGAGGTGTCAAATGAAGTGCCATGTGAATTATGCACCAATAACTGTCCTAGATTTCAGGTAACCAGAACTCAATTACATTCAATTGAATTGGTTACAGACATTGATTGTAGACGCTTCATATGTTTATGATCAAATGTCCAAGTCAAAAGACTTGGACATTGATATAACCATGCATCATTACATTACCCAAATACGAGCCGTCAAATTCAATATTTCCACACATGGCAGCTCGCGTGCACATGTGTGCAACCCACTCCATTATAAGTGCATTCAAAATAGGGTTGGGCAACCATTATCTCCATTTTCCATTGCCATTTTCTCTCCCCTGTGTTAAGAAATCACGCCCAACCTCTTCCATTTCATCCCCTGTTCAAAACACATTCATCTTGTACTCAATTCGTGCCACTGTTTGGCTCGATTACACCCTTTCTTGGTGAATTTCACCTTTGTCACAATGCCTAGGAGGTATGAACCCTCTTCCTATGCGGATTTGTTTGCCATTCCTGAATTTGCACAATGCATAGAAGTGTTTTTGCGCGCAGGTTGGGGGCCATTATTGTCTACATTGTAGGGCCACAATGACGGCCTCTCCATGCAATTCGCCCTTGGTTTCGATGGGAAGAAAACACATGTAGGTTCTTTGTCCTTTGAAGTTTCAGAAGAGTCAATAGATGTAGCAACAAAGCTCCCAAGAATGGGATATATATAGTTCAAAAACCACCAATTGTCGTGTTCAAGTTATAACAGGGTATTTAAGCCTAGATTCGAGAGAATTTTAGGAGAAAAAGGGTATGCTAAGGATTGGATAAAGGAGTAATTGATCAACCCCCTCATCATTATCACAAGGTTAATTACAAGTGAAGGTAGATACTCCACCTTCAAATCTTGTCATTTCAGATTGTTGGCTCATTTTCTGTTCAACAAACCTTTGAACTTCCCCTTCTATTTTATCAAAATCTTGGAGAAGATTTCCTCTCAAGTGAGGAAGAATGTGACTAATCCCCACAATAGTCTCTTCCACCATGGCTTTTTCAAACTCCTCGTTCTAGCCAAACTGGAGAAACAAGGGAAAAAAATGGGATGCCTTTATCTACCAATTTGCAAACCCTCACTTGAAAGTTAAGACCGGAAAAAAGACACTTAGCCTAAAAACCATCTCTCCATCCAAACCTATCTCTCCAAGAACTCCAAACCCCCTTGCACAAACCCTCTCTTTGCCGGAGCAATACCAAAATCTTGTTGATATCCCTACTTCTTCATCGGGTAAAAATACCAAGAGAAAAGACCAAAATAAGCCTATTGTTAACCCCCCAATGCCTTCACTCTCTCTTGATCCTACACCTAAATAGCTCCAAGAAGTGATTCAGAAATACATTCCCATCATTCCGACAAACAAGAGGGGATCCAATCGATTTGGTAAAGGACCCTTTCGGAAGAGTACCCAAAGCACAAGAACCAAGCCTTATGCAAAACCTCCACCTGCTTCGAACCCTATCCAAGTGTCCTCCGACCTTGAAAGATCTCACAAGAAACTTAGGGAAGTTTGTGTGGATGGATTAGAGCCACTAAGGAAATCAAAATCAAAAGCTACCTCTCCTTGAAAATCCCCCATCACTCCTACTTCACCCATGCCTACTCTGGATCTTAAAACTGATAGATTTTCCACATCCCACAAAGGATCTAAGCCTTCCTCAGAGATCACTGATTCTTCCCCAACCATTGAGGAGATACAAAAGGAAAACCATCAGCTTCTACAACAGTTGGAGGAAAGGAAGAAAATAGACACACACCTTCATCATGATAATGCAATCCTTCAAGAAAAGGTTAATTCTCTTCAACGATTGGTTGATGAGATGACCAAATATAACTGCAGCCTCAGAGTATAGCTGAAGAAACACAAGAGGCACAAGGCTAAGTATTCACAGCAAGAAGGAGAAGCTTCCAAAGCCGATCCTCCTCAGCAAGCCTAGTCACAAGGGGTAACTTATTTTTGTTTGCAGTGGGACCTACAAAATCGTAAGTGTGGGGGTAATGTTGGGCCGGTGATATGATCACTTTTATGACGGTTATTATACACTTTTTTCGCATGTACATATGTGTTTTTCATATTTTGAAGGAGCTTTTTGAAGAATTTTATGTTAAAACGGTATGATCTCCACCAGGTACATGTGATTCATGTTTAATGTCATTATTGGGTATAATTCATCACGTTTTATGATTACCAAGATCTAATTCACGTTTTTCTGGTGTTACAGGGAAAAAACACACCACGTTTCTACTTCTGGCACTCAGTCTGACACTCCTTCCAGCACTCGTTCCGGTACCCGATCCAACACTCTGTCCAACACTCCTTATTGCACAAAAAAAGAGGGCGACTTGGCGGTTATGGTATTGGCGGCCAGTGATGGGCGGATCGGAAACATGGGTTTTGTTCATGCTTTCCCCCTCCAGCTACTGAGCTCCCGACAACTCAGTTTTATTTGTTCAAGAGGGAAATTATTGGCTCACTCTGTTTTATTAGTTAGGGCATCATTTAATGCAAATTGTCAAATTTAGAAGTGGTTCGACCCTCCCATGGTCGACCACTTGGTCTGTAAGCATTATAAATACCATTGAGGTGGTCAAACATAAGCTAAGTAGCAGAAGAATCAATGTGATAGGTAGAAATACATTTTTACTCTATTTTGTCATTTTACATTGCCAGATTATACAAGAACTACATTTTTGAGTTTTCATGGTGAATTTGAATTGCTGAGTTCGTGGTGTGCTTTTAGAAAGTGACCATGACTTGTTGGGGGGCCCACCAATAGTTTGGTAATTGTCTTTGTGTTTGTTTATGAATTTCATAGTTTAGTTGTTCTCTTTATTTTCCTGTACATGCATTTTTATTATGTTAATTAGTTTGTTGTTTCAATTTAATTGCTTTGACTCTCTTTTGCAGGTTAGTATGATGAATTGTGTTAGCATGCATTAATCTTGTAGTTAGGAATGGATCTGCAGATCCCTAGACTAACCCCATGTGTAATTAGATATTAGATTACGTCTTTATTTATGATTTTAGAATCAAGTTTAAAACAGAGTTTTAATTAGAATAGAACATAGTTTTTATTTTGATCTTTCTTCGACAAGGATTTGATGGATGGATAGGATCAATTTCAGTTTTTAATCATAGCTTGCTCATTTCATTTTTATGTAGAATTGGCTTAGCTAGTTGTTGATTAATGTAGTTGTTATTTTATTTTTTTAATGTCATGTTTTAACTTCTGTTTTTAAGCATTTTCTTATTGCAGTTTGAATTGTTAGAGTAGATATAACATAGTTTTAAATTTATGTAATTTTCTTTCTAGAATTAAATTGCAATTATATTTCTTAGTTAATGGTTGAATCTAGTTTTTCTTATGTAGTATAGAAGTATAATGGTGATCTCGTTGTATTGTCGATGGTTAATAAATGAATATGCAGGGTAATTGACGATTGTTTTTTTCGTGGCTAAATTATCATTGGATTGTTTAATCCATACCTTTCACTTGAGATCATTATTGAGCTTATACCGCTTGAATTTTCCTTTGTTGTCAAGTTCCATCGAGATATCATACAACACCCGAGACATTCACACAACCACCAACATTATGTTTGAGTTTTCATAGATTAAGAAATAATTTTCTTGCTTTCATAGATTAAAAGAGATAGTTTTCCTGCTTTCATAGCTCAGAAGATATAGTTTCTTGCTTTCATAGATAAGGAAATAGTTTTATTGTTGTTGTAGGATAGATAGTCTTTTGCTTTAATAGGTTAGAGAACATTTTGCTTATCATAGATTAAAGGTTAGTTTCTAGTCTTTCTTGATTTCAATAAAATAGATTTCCTTTCATGAATTAGGAATAGTTTTGAATTAAGAATTTAGTCCACTTGCCTCTTAGGCTAGATAGTTGTTCAATGAAAAGTTTTAATTTGATTGCTTGCAGTAGTTAGTTGTCTATTTTAGGTTAGTTAGTTGTCTTTGCTTACTTGTCTATTTTATTTAGTAGGTTAGATAGTTGCCTTTGCTTACTTGTTTACTTTCTTTAGTAGGTTAGTTAGGTGTCTTTGCTTGCTTGTTTATTTATTTGCTTTCATAGGGTAGTTACCCATTGAATATAGGTTGGAAAGTTAAATAAGTTTTCTTTTGTCATTTGTTTAGTATGCTTAAATAGTTGTTTTTTCTTATTGTTATGAACTAGTTTGCTTCCAGTAGAATTTTTACTTGTTTTCTTAGAACTATCCATCGATCCTTGGCTCAAACGTACTTAGGTTACCTAGTTTAAAGTTTCTTAGTAGGGTTTTCTCATTAGATAGTTTTTCTTGAGTAGATTAGCCTTATATAGCTACCTTCATTAGTCAGACTATGCTCCTACCAGCCCTTCTACCTTTGGCATATATTTTTCTACCACTCTAAGTTTACTTACCCTGGGTTGACAATTTAATTGAGGGTTTTTACTGTGTTTTTAGTACATATATAACACCCATCAGCACGCATAATAGAACTTTAACAAAGTAAACACATGTGGAGCTCAAATAAAGAAAATGATAGATCAATATCAAATATTTTATACTCAAAACTCAGAGTTATAAAACACCGTCAAAACTGATCCCAAACATTTCTCTTGGGATTTTTGAGAAATATAAAGTCTATTACAAAGATTTGAAATTTAAATGTGTTTGTCCTTAGGACTAGGATTGGGGCTCCCGCAGAAAATAAAGAAAATATAAACAAGAAATAAGTTGTGGAGAGAATATGGTGGGCGATGACAGAATAATAAGACCTAGAAAGAAGACACGAAGGAGTTATTAGATTCCAATTAAACCTTTATAGTCAAAGAAGCAGAGTAACTAGATGAAAAAATGATAAAGAAAACAAGATGTGATGAACATAAACTTACTATGATGGTCTCTCTCTTGTTTACTTGATTTTTGTTGTCCTTTTATTTTCCTCATTGATGGTTATAGGAACCGTCTCAACTGTTTCTTCTTGGCCTTCTTTAGTTAATTTATCAGTTTCCTTTTTAAACCAATATTCAATGTAATGTTTCATTGGTACAGCATTTATTTCATGCATGATTTTGATATTGAATAATTTGCCTTCCAAGTCTCTTAATTAATGAGAAATGCCATGTATTGCCTCCTCAATATCTTGATTCTTCACAGAATAATCAACCATCCAATTATCTATCTCTTCATCATTATATTCAATTATGCCATAAAATTTCTCAGCTGATAACCCATTTAATATATCCACTTGTTCATCAAATTGTTGCTTTGTCATAAACATTTAATTGAGAATTAAATTAGGATCTTGTACATCATCAATGCTTGCTTCCATATCTATCTATGTGAGTCTTTTGAATAATTCTTCTCTTTTTATTATGGCTTCACTACATGCTTGGAAAATGTTTTTCAAATTCTTTCTCTTTTCTTTCCAACTGACATTCAACTGTTTAATTCAACTTGGAGAAGGTATATACTCTTCTCTTCTTTTCAATTATGTCATGTTTGAGACTTTTATTCCAAATGGAAATACACCATCAACATAGAAACCTTATTCATTCTTTAAATCAGCTTGAAGATACTCATGAAAAGCATGTGCCCTTGAGCCGAAAGAAACAATATTTTTTTATACCTCCCATGTTTCTATTATCAATGACATTCTCTTTTTAATGTTTTTCTCTACATAAATTCAGACTGTTGTGAGTAAACTAGAAGATCCTTTTAACTTAATAGTGGGTGTAGTTGGTTTAACCATTGACAAAGGACTTTCTAGGATTGGGAGAGACATCATGGAAGTTTCCAATTCTCTGATCCTTTCCTTTAACTTAGCATTTTCATCTTTCAAACCATCAATAGATTCGTCAAGAGCATCCCCAGTTTCCCTATGGATTTTGGAAATTTGGGATGGTTGCATGTCCTTCAGGTCGACCTATAAGTGGGAATTTCTCTTTTTATTCTTCTGGTCACTTCTTTCTACAATCAAATTTTTAGACTCTTTATAAAAAATAACACTTTGAAAAGTGAAGGATTCTTCTTCACTAAAGGTCTCATTTCCAACAACTTCCAATAAAGAATTTTGTTGAGCCATATTTCTTGGCTATTCCATTGCAGGAAATATTTTCTCAATATCTACTTCTAGTTCCATGTCCTCCAAAGAAAATATTTGGATGTCATTTTCTATAAGATTATCCTCTTCCTCTTGCACTAAATTTTTCCTTTTCTTTCTCACGAGGAGCTTGTGTGAACTCTCAATTTTCCGGGGGGGAGATTCTTCTCTCCCCCTCCACTTGAACTAATGTTGACAACATTTTTAACTGGGTGGGTCATTGCAGAATTTCTCTAGGATGTGGTATTCTTGGGAGTAAAAATTGGATATTGAAAACTTCTTTCACTAGGACCTTTTCCCCATTGCTTATAAAAATCATCACTACTGAGTAATGTTTCTAGGTCACTAGAATCATGTACATGAGTACTTTGGCTGGTACCTTCTTCTTCTTCATTCAATATAGTCTAAATCAAAGAGTTATTGAATCCCACTAAAAGCATATGTCCCTCAAATATTTTGTTCAAATCAAAACCTTTGATCTTTTCAACATACTTTAAATTCACATTGTTGAAATGATTTTCACATTTGTCAATTTTATTTATATTTCTGAACATGAAATCTCCAATATTCCATGGCAGGGGAATAAATTGCTTTTTCCTTTTTCATGGAAAAAATGTAGCCAGAAGTTATATTAACTTGCAACCTCTGTAATAAATAGTTTTTCAGATAGATGATATGGGAGAAAAGAAGGATTTTCTTTCAAGAAAAATATCCTCATGACATTGTGATTCTCCATTTGTTATATTGTTCCTTTTTTCTCTAAGAATTTGGTAGCTTGGTCAGATATCCTTGAAGTATTTTCTCCCAATAAAACCCTTTTTAATACTGAAACAAAATCATTATAAACTTCATATAAATACATAGGGGTCTTATGTCTCCATAGTGCCTGATACCAAAAGGTAATTGGGTCTATTTCACGATTCACCCTCTTACTCATGGTTAAGTTTGGGAATTGGCAACAATGCACAATAGCAAATATTAGATAATAAGCCATAAATAATTTTCTTTCCTTTTTATAATGTGATAACTGGGACGAGATTTCGATAGAAATCAGTTTTCCCCAGTCAAAGATGGCCTATTATTGCACTGTAAAATACATAATATATAAAATCATGCGAGAGATAAAAGCAATTCTTTCCTGACTTATCAACCTGGTAAACAACTATGCAATTTATCGATAGGGTTTTTTAAAATACTCAACCTGGATTCTAGTTATGTCTGCTGGGATGGATGTAGGATTCTCCAAATATTCAGAAAGGAGGTCCAGACCATTGTTATGTTTTTTCAATAATTCTCTGTAATATTCACATTTAAAAGTAAGCATCAGATTTGATGGCTTTAACATCTTGCGAATAACTTACGGTGAAAGAGAAATCGAAGAATGATCATGGAGATGTATAATTTTTTGACTTGGAACATACTTGTCCACACACCATGCAACAAGTTATTTACAATCAAAAACATCAGGAACACACCCAACATGAACGATTTCAGATTCCCAAATTACGCATTTCTATGTAGGTACTAGGAGGAGAGGAATAATATGAACATGCTCTTAACCATTGGAAGTTCTGGTCTTCACGACCAAATATATTTAAAGTATCACCACAAAACTATTGTCTAGATGATGCTTCCATAGGTTGATGAGACTATTTATTCAGCTGGATAATAACCTCAAATAAATCCTTTCGGAGAGATTGTGATAATTTAATCCCTGGGAAATGGATATTTAATGCAATTTAATGAGTAATTCCTTAAGCCTTTCGTCATTAATGACGATCCTTTTGGAGCCTACAAAAAAAAATTTAGCATTAAACAACAATTAATTCATATTGGGAAAATCAACAAAACGACGGGGACAAATGAGAGAGAGTTTGAATATGGAGGTTTTCATGAAACCTCCAACCCGGGTACCCACAAACCCACAGTTATGAATGATAAAAAAATATACTAAGTGCAGAAAGGCGGCCAGTCGAACTTTCATGCAAAAAAAGAAATACTTTTGAGCTCAACACCCGAGACAAATATGATGGCCAAAATGTAGATCATGAAATATGGGGTGCAAAGTGAAGGTTACGAAACTTGGAGGATGAGGGCTCGAACCCGCAAACCCGTGCAGTTGAAACATGGCTAAGTGTAGGAGTGGACTTATGACATGGGAAAGTGGATGGAGATGAAGGTTTGCCAACCCGCCTATCACTAAAATATGACTAAGTATAGTAACCATAAAGGGAGAGAAGAAAGGATAAAAGAAAGAGGGAAACAAGGGGAGGTGTAGAAGAGGGAAAGGAAATGGAAAAAAGTTGGGAAAATAGAATGGGGAAGGAAAACCCAAAAACAAGAAATGATCTCAATGGGTTGCTATGTGTGGAGAGTGGATAGCCAAGAGGGTCAGATCCCTTATGGACTCATAGCCTCAACTCGAGGGCAGACTATTGTTGAGATAAAATGAAACAAAGTGTCTATGGTTGGGAGGTTCATCCTTTGTACATAGCCAATTGGTTACTTTATTAATAAATAAGTGTTATGTTGTTTTATTATGAATATTCTGTTGTGTAAATTAATATATGAATGTTGTGTGTTTGTTGGTTTAATCGAATAGTTGAATTCATGTTTTAATATCTGATGTTATATGCATGTTAAATTATGGGCCTGTTGCCCCTTGGGTTATTTTATATGTATGGGGGAATTTTTAAATTCATTTTTATTAAGCTAAGTCATTTTTTACAGTGATGAGACTCAACATGGTTGTTGGGTTTGTTACAGATTGGTATAAAATATTCTGGTTCAACACTAGACCTGTATGGGATACGAACCAACGTGGATTTAGTAAAACACGTTGTTATAGATTTTGATTTATGACAAACTTGGAGGAAAACAGAGAAAACTAGAGTGAAATCCCCAAATTCATGAGCAAATTCGAGTTTTAAATGCCTTAGAACTATTGAAGAAATGATATGAGGCATCGATATGCCAAGTTACAGAGTTAAAATTTGACTTGGAAGGTCAAAATTCATGTTTGAATGGCCGCTGAAGAGTTGGGTGAAGTTTGATAGAATCGATGGTCAAAATTCTTTTTTGATATTTTGGAAAATAGATCAAATCGACGGTCGATATTCATTTTAAACAATTTGGAAAATGGATCAAATCGATGGTCAAGATTCATTTTTGGCAGTTTGGAAAATGGATCAAATCGACAGTTTGGATTCATTTTCGACAGCTTGGAAAATGGGTCAAATTGACGGTCTGGATTCGTTTTTGGTAGTTTGCAAGGTGAAGCAAGATGATGGTCTGATCGAAAAGTTTAGTGAAGCATTTTGTTCACTATAAAAGATCGTTGATGGCTGATGGTGGAGTCGGTGGAATTGGCAAAGTGTTTGGTTCATCCAAGAGAAATTGTCGATCGTTGATGAGGGGGAAGAAGGTGGTGACGCGTCATGCCACATCAACATCCAAGTGTCATGCCACATTAGTCGGGTTTCCATGTTGGCACCCATGTGCCATGCCACATTGGATTGGTTGTCACGTTAGACAAAACATGATCGATGGTCGATGATCAGGTCAACATAATTAGTAAAACATTTCATTCGTCCCAAAGAAATCATCGACAATTGATCGTCGATGATGGGGTCAACCAGTGTAGTGATTTCTTGCAAGTCGGTTTCCAAAGGAAGGGGATGATGGCCGATGGTCAGGTCGATGGTTTTTGTAGCATGTTGTGTGTGTTCAAAGGAAGACATCAATAACCAATCGTTGATGGATCTCATATCAATGGTTCAAATTGTTTAGACTTGGGTGATCGACGATAAAGATTCATCCATGGGATTGGGAAAGGTTTAGTGGGTCAGTGGCTAAGATTAATCCCAATTTTGAGAACGATGGTGCAAATTAAAATACTGTTATATGAGTAAAGAAGTCAATTTTTCTACGGATTTCTCTAATTTTCGAAGGTTTTCACTTGCATGGGGCATTTTGAGGCCCTAAACAACATTTTTCGGAGTTCGAATTTTTAGAAATTTAATTACCGAAGTTACCAAAGTTAGCTTCTGTAGTTTAGAAAAATAAATTAGAGAGATATTTCCAACGAGCTATTCTGACCACAAAAAAATATCGTATGAGAAAGTTACAGTTAAAACAGTGCAAGGTAAAATTTCAGTACCAATTTACTTCTAGAGGGCATAACTCCTTGCTCAAAAGTCAGTTTGAGGCACATGAGTAGTCAATGGAAAAATTATGAACCATAGAAGACATACATGGGGTCATATTTGAAATATAGTTACATGAACGTGTACAGGGTGAGAGAGAACACACATGTATCATATTGGGTTAAAAATAGGAAAACAATCAAAATTTCTGCAGTCTATAACTACCAACTCGAAGCTCGGATGAAAGTGAAATTTTGGATAGAACGATCAAAAAGTAGTAATGAATATATCCAATTGGTATTTTGTCAAAATTCCAAAGGAGTTGGCGCAGGGATTCTTGAGCAAGGATAAACTTGTTAATCCAAGGGAAAACGCGCAAATCACAAAGGGACAAAGTTATCATTTCCATATTGGCACATATTTTGATTGAATCATCAATTTGACGATATGAGAGTTGTGAATCCAATGTCAACAAAATTATATACATCAAATAGAAAATTTTCCTTGATTCCTAACAAAATTACCTCTGTAGGTGGCCAAAGTTGGTGTTTTAGATTATTTTTCACTTGGGAGAAGGTGCACAAAAGGGGTAAACTGACAATATTCAATTGAATATAACTTTCTTCTCAATGCTCAAAATTGAGCAAAAAAGTAGTCATTGGAAAGGTATTGGATAAGATAATCCATATATCTACATATAATTTATTTTTGAGCCAAAATAATTCTCAAGGAATCAAAAGGAAGGCTTATAGTGGACTTGAAGGACATCATTGAGCAGAATGTGAATTTCAAGAAGCCATAACTTTTAGCTCATAAATCAGATTGAAGCATGAGTATGGTCATTGGAAAGGTAAGCTAGAGGAAAACATGATAGAAGGTATAAGTTCTCCAAGGAAGCATCAATTTTCTCCATGAAGTTACAAGAAAAAGTGGAATTAGATTCCATGACCCATGTAACTACTCGATGCGAAGAGTTTTCTAAATAATGTCAAAATTTGGAGAAACATTCCCAAATGATAAGGGTGCATGTCAAGGTAGAGTATTAGGTCGGGAAGAGTATTTATTCTTATGATAGTTCCTATGAAATAGTGTGGAGGTACATTTTAAGTGAAACAACCTAGTAATGGGGAAAATGGGCTAAGATTATTAACATGGTATTGTTAATAAGCAGAGGAGCACTCTAGCACAGAGTGTTGTGTGAAGGGATTGCTAGAAAAAGGATAATATTCCACAAATAAGGATTGTGTGGGTTTGTTCTAGATTAATCCCAGGGTCCATTAGATAGTGAAACATGTCAAGCTTGTACAATTGGATGAAACATCAAATATATGTAGAGGGAAGTGCAGATATGCAAAGACGATGATGAAAGGTTAACAAAGGAATAAGGAAGAGTAGATAAAGAATAATATTTGAATTCTATAATTTGAATGGATTGCAAAGGAAAATCAAAAAAGTTTATCACATAAATCATGAAGCCAATAAGTGAGGAATTCCATAGGATGTGATGGAGCAAGATGTTTTGGGGTTAAGTTCAATAAATGAGGATAAGAGCTAAGAAATGGACCAAGGAAGCATCGCACGCCAGGAAAGAAGGGAAAGCAGTGTTACAGAAGGGAAAAGGAAGCAACATGCTAGGAAAGAAGGAAGATCAACACATAGTCAAAGCAAGGAAGAGTTGGATCAAATACCAACCACACAGAAGGCAATTAGAAAGTGCAAAAGTTGAGTCCACTTAGAATTAGAATTTTTGATTCATGATGTAAGGGGTTTTCCCATTTTTTAGTATAAATATAGGAATTATGAGGAAAATAATGGAGAATCGGTAAATCTTGGAGTATCAATTGTGTAGGAGCAAAGTACTTTGAGCACCTTTTTGAGTTCTAATTCAAAGTATTTGTATGTTAATATTTGTGGAGCTCAGATGGAGTCAATATTGAGATGTAATTGAGGGTCATTTCACAAGTTGTGGAACTTGGTGCGACACTGGTCAGTGTCATGCACCCGTACTAAAACATGATGTAATGCATGCAACACATGACCCTTTTTTATGAAGAATAATAATAAATCATAAGATGTTTATGGACGTAGCCTAGGGGGGTGAACCACGGTAAAAATGGTGCCTCTATGTGTGTTGTTTTTGTTTAATATGATTTATGATGAATGAATGGTTAGATGAATTCATCTATATAATTTATTTACAGTGCTCACCAGAATAATCATGTAGAATGAATGTTATTGAATGGATAAAATAGTAGATCTAATGAATGTTATGGTATAATGCATGTTAAAATAGAAGTGCAAGTAGAAGGAACATCCCCAATCCCTTCCATGATTGCAGACACTTGGTTCATGCAATCACCCGTAAGCCATATTGGGTGAGACTATGTTGTGCACTCTGTGTATGGTGTAGCATTCTATTTTAGAAAAAGGGTCGATGGCGAATAGGGTTTTGTTGGAGGAATAAGGTAGAACCCAGGTCAACCCATACATCCAAAAATTGGTTCTATTGTCGGCTGGAGCTCAGAAGAATAGCCTGAAAGGGATCTGGTGAGAAGTTGAATGAAGAAGATGTAGTATTAGAAAGGAATATTTAGGTCATGTAACCCTACAAAGTAATATATTGAAATATGGTTGGAGACATAGGAACTTGAGTTCACGTAGAAAGATAACAGAAGATCTAGGTATACACCGCGTCAATATCTGCAAAGGTATGTGTTTAATGATTTTTTTTTTGTTTTCTAGTTTTTCTGTGACTTGTAGGACTAGCCTGTGGCTTGATAAACTACAAATTAAGGGCATCTAAGACGACAAAATCACATGGGGATCATACCCGACCTAAGCCACACTAACCCTTAACATGGTTGGAATTTTTCTCCCCGTAGGTTTCGAACCAGTGACTTAACATCACAGAGTGCCTTAACAACACACTCCATCACTGGCTGTCCTACACCTCAGGGACCTCTTAAATTGAGGGGCATGGGGGTGGGATTTGATCCACTTATGTGTGCATGTGTCACGATATCATTTAATACAATATCTTTGTGTGCAACCACACGTTTGACCACTACCTCAAGGTGACCCCATGACTTCAGGTTAGGCCCTCATGGGAATTGACCCTTGCCCAATGGTGAAAAATTCCTTGCTTTCCACCATTGGATTCAACCCCTTTGGGAATATGTGTTTATTGATTTACATGAGGCATATTTCTGTAATTTTCCAGAATTATTATAGGAGTGGTTATTGAGGTTGAAGGATACTCATCTGACTAATTGGATAAGGCCAGTATAATGGACTGTTGAAAACATTACATGGTTGGAAAGGGTCAATAATAAATCATGTGCACAATATATTTTTGGTTAGACAATATTACTGCAGGGTTTATTACTAAATTTGCAGTCGATACAGCAAAGTCATATGTTGTTGCAGAGTAGGATTTCTTGAAGGGACCCATAGGGAGGTGCATTAAGTCACTTTACATGTAAATTAAGATCTTATTGCATGATAAAGGTGTGATGACCATGTAATCAAACAACTAAATCACTTTTCACACATGTGGGAGCTAGGGGAAGCACTAAGGAAGATCTGAGATATGGAGAGGGCTCTGGACAGAGGCCAGAATAAGGAAGAAATGGACCCTATAATGATGGATGAGGATCAGACCAGGGAAATATTAAGGAAAGCAGGAGTGACATGCAACGAACGAACATACCAATATAAGATCAATATTAAGAAGAGGGAAATAGTTGAGCGAGAGGGATTGTATAGTGAGGAAGAAGAGGTAGAGGATCTTTGTGCGACAGGGTATATTGAGAAAATATTGTGCGTCACATATGAGAGGAAAACTAGAGGTTAGGGGTCCAATGAAGAAGAAGGCTCTCCATTCCAGGTATGAAGTAGCATGGGACCCACAACCCCATGTGTGACTAAGACATCTGAAGAATAAAAACCAATTAGACAACAAGTGATTAGTGGTAGAAGGATTTTTACAGGACGTGGGTCCAGTGGAAACTCGAGTAGAAGTGAAATTTAAACAAGTAATATTCAAGTATCTACACCAAGAAGAGGTGGTAGTACAACAAACTTCACAATGGAAGGACAAGATCCAACTATTAGGTTACTATAGTTCTGAGGAGAAAGGTTAGAGGACCTAGGAAAGCATTTGTTTATCTGTGAAAAAGTTGGGTAGCCAAGAAGATTACAAATTAACATACAAAGGTTGCACATTTGGAAATCACATTCAGATACTGTGCATTAGAATGGTACATGGGTCTCACATTAAATAATCCAACATGAGAACCTACAATTGTTGTAGAGGTGAAGAGGCAATTGATAAATGAATTTAAGAAACCAAGTTCAGAGGATCGGTTCATGAATGAGATGATAGAGATTAAGCAGAAGCGAGGAGAATTAGTTTGGAAGTTGGACCAAAAGTTCAAGAGACTAAAAGGTAAGCTAAAATTCCCTATTAATAATTTGCAACATAGACATTTGTTTGTTAACTCTTTATTTCCACACTTGAAGTATCCTTTGAGGAAACAAAAATTCCAGAGTCAGCCCGAGGCTCTGCAAGCAACCTTACAGTTAGAGGAAAACCAGTATAAGTAGATAGATCCAACTATGGAAGAGTTGAGACAAGACATGAGGAACTTTACATTTCAATTGAATCAAAATAAATGTAAGGATAAAAGAGAAGATGTATGGTGTACACTATGCAAGACACAAGGTCATCATAAGAATGAGTGTCCATTATTTGCACAGTATATAGGACTAGGTGTGCCAAACACTTTATATTTAGGAGGAAAATGGTTTGAGAGATGAATAATACATGGGCATGATTTATATCACTGTCCCATGATGCAGAAGTATCAGACAGTACCAAAAATCACATTTTGTAATTTTTGCAAGTTAGTTGAACACGAAGACAAGGACTGTGGAACCTTGGAGATAATGAAGGAGAGAACATCATATGCATATAGGGTGAAATTTGAGTTTATGACAACACAACCTATGTAGTAACTACAATATAATAATGCACAACAACAACATTATAATCTCGCACAACAGTTTCAAGAAAAACCATAGTATAATAATTTGCAACAGTTTGGATCACCACCGCAGTAAAACAATGTGTAATAGTGTGCAGCACCACAACCATACAATAATGTGCAGTCGCAGTACAATCAGGGACCTCAGTACAATACACCGCGTGGAGATAATAAAGGAAACAAAGGAGGCTTCATAGGAGGAGGTTGTGGAGGAAGAGGCTTTGGAGGAGGTAGAGGACTTGTAGTTTGTCATAACTATCATAAACTTGGAAACTATGCAAGATATTGTACACGACCACTTGTGACATGTATGTATTTTCGTGCAATAGAACATGAGATATAATATTTTTCGACACTTCTGGTAAATATACAGGACAAGAGAAACCAGAACAATCAAAATCTATAATGGATTGTTGTAGAAAACCGAGAGGAGGATGGGAAGAATATAAATATAGGTACTCGAGGTGGAGATAATATAGGAGATGATGTAGTAAAGAAGGACCAAGACATAGACCAGTGGGTAATAAAGAATGCAGAACCTGAATAGAAGTTTAATGTGCACAAAGATAAAGAGACATTCAAGGAATATAGACAAGATATTCTGAAATAAAACATTGCGTTGACTTTAGGAACAAAGATAGTAGATGAGATACCAGTGTATGAAATGCCTCCATTATTTGATCAGACCAACAAAGAGAAGCCTTCAGAGCAAGTAAGTAACTTAAAAAACTTTTTGAGGTCTTTTGTAAAATTGTTGAATGATAAAAATTATTTACAAGTACTACAAAGTTTGTTGGAAAAGTGTAATTCTAGGGAAGAAGGGGTAAAAAATGAATCATGTCCATAAGAAGATAAGAGCAAGCAGGGAATTCAGGTTGAATGAAAACATTGGAGATTTCAATATGGGGGATATCGTACTAGACCTAGGTTCTGAAGTCAATGTTCTACCAAAGAAGACATGGGAAGCTATGGGAGAACCTACATTAGAGTATTCAACTATCCAGTTGAAGTTAGAAAATCAACATAGAGTGGTACCAATTGACAGATTGAAAGGGATACTAGTAAATATATATATGGTGTGCACACCATGGATGAATTTGAAGTCATTGACATAATAGATAACACTACACCATATCCAACATTGTTGGGGATGGATTGAGCATTTGATAACCAAGCTATTATTAACTTGAAGACGAGGAAGATGATATTTGAGTCAAGATAATACATAGTTATTGCACCAATGGATCCCTCAGAAGGAGTAAGTTATGTGGAACCTGCAACATAAAAATTTATTATAGAAGATGTCAATCAGTTGTACAAAACTACCACACGCGAAGAGGATTATATCAACCCAACTACAGATGGGATGCTGAGTTGGAGGAGTATTATTTCTTGTGCTCTAGACTCTGAAACGGGACTAGAGAACTGGAAGAAGTGTTTCCATGATCTATCCACTAGAAGATGTTCTAGAATGATGCACGCATTGAGATGGGTTGGTAAAGAGGTAAGGGTACCTCCTACTTTTTATGGTCTGAATGGATTAGAAGAAATTTTAATGAAGTTTGAATTATAAGTAGTAGAAAATAAGAGGTTACTAGTGTTAGATATTTCTTTGACAGATACACCTTCCCGTTGGTGGGGTACACATAAGGAGAATATAAAAAACTAGTATCAATGCAAGAGGTTATTGCACATTAGATTTGGCACAGAGCACGAGAACATATTTTTGGAGAAATATGATGGATTTGGAAAACCTAAGGAACATGTATATAGGTGCATGGTTCAATGGAGATTAGTACCACATGAATAATGGCCACATCAATTTATTCACACATTATAAGGAATTCCAAAGAATTGGTACATAGAACAGGAACAACACAGAGAAACTACAAACTCGAAAGAAATGCAACCGAATTTTGTGATTACATTTTCTTTTGAGCATGAAAGTCTAGAGATAGATACAACACTAAAGGTGGTAAGAGACAAAATATTTGAAGAACCAGAATTTGAAATAATCCCAACATATCGAAATCAAAATAGACAAATAGTTAGATAGTTGCTACACTATTATCATGTTGCAAAAGAAGAAGATTCAGCAGAAAGAAAAAAAAAAAAAAAAACGCACAATATCCAAATTCTAGAAGTTGAAGGTGAAAGGGAAGTAGAATGTCCAAAGATAGATTAAGAAGATTATGTTGCACCATTGAATATCAAGAAGGTAAACATTGGAACTGTAGAAAACCCAAAGTTTGAAAGCTTTGGAGATTATTTGAATAATCAGACCGTAGAAAGAATCACAGAGTTATTGCATGAATACAATGACTTGTTCCCAACAACATTTTTAGAGATGCAGGGATTAGCAGGAGAACTAGGAGATATGAAGATCCCCTTGAAGCCAGAAGACAGACCTATAAGATAGAGACCTTACAGGTTGAACCCAATATACAAGGATAAAGTGAAGGCGGAAATTGACAAGATAGTAGAAGCTCGTGTCATAGAACCTGTGGAAGAATAAAAATGAATCAGTCCTATGGTGGTGCAGGAAAATAAGGAAGGGGGAATTAGGATTTGTGTATATTTTAGAAAATTGAATGATGCTTGCTTACATGATCCTTTTCTGACCCCATTTACAGATTATATTTTGGAGAATGTAGGAGGTCAAGAAGCTTATTCATTTATAGATGGGTTTTTAGAATATCATCAGATTAGGATTGCACCTGAAGATAGACACAAGACACCATTTCCCATAGAATGAGAATCATTTCAGTATATAGTTATGCCATTTGGGTTGAAGAATGCACCAACCATTTTTTCAAGAGTAGTAGTAGCAACTTTTAAGGACTTCATTCATAAGTTTTTGGAGGTTTACTTGGATGATTGGAAAATGTTAGTTTATTGAAGGACCATGTTGAAGTGTTAAGATTGATGTTATACATATGTAGACAATGTCATATTTCATTGAATATTAAGAAATGTATTTTCAATGCACCTTTTGGGATTTTTTTAGGGCATGTGCTGTGTAAACAAGGTTTGTTGGTTGACCCTACTAAAATTGTTTTCATAGTTAACTTACCACCACCAAAGTCAGTGCGCCAGTTGAAGAGTACACTTGGTCATACAAGTTATTACAGGAAGTTTATAAGAGGATATGCATAGATTATTTCATTGATGGAGAAATTGTTGAAGAAAGATACTAAATATCAGTGTAATGAAGAGTTCCAACAAAGTTTGGATATTCTGAAGGAGAAAATGGTGACTACGCCAAGTCTGGTGTTTCCATATTGGTCAAAGGAATTTCATGTACATGTATATGCATCTAGAACAGAGTTAGGAACAATACTAACACAACCAAGAGAAGGTGAAATAGATCATCCAATTGCATTTGCAAGCATAAATTTATCATATTCAAAACAAAACTACAATACTATAGAAAGAGAAGGATTAGCTATGGTATATTATTTGCAGAAATTTAGACATTATTTGTTAGGTAAACATTTCAAGATTTTTATAGATCATTCTGCTCTTATATACTTAGTAAATAAGCCAATGTTGGGGGGAAGAGTATGTACATGGCTACTTTTGTTTCAGGAGTTTGACGTTGAATTTGTGGTGAATCCTGGAAGATTGAATGCAGGACCAGATCATCTATCCAAGATAACTAATGGAGAAGAACCAACTAACTTGGAGGACAACTTATTGGATGCACAATTGTTTTCTTTACAGATAGCCAATGAGTATTTTTTAAACATTATTGAGTTTTTGAGTACAGGATTTGCACCAAGAGAATTTACTACTGCACATAAGAAAAATCTGGTGGTCAAAGTTGCAGACTACCAATTGATTGCAGGTCATTTATACAAGCTTGGAGCAGTTAAAATTTTGAGGAGATGTGTTATGGAGCATGAAAGGCCTATCATTTTAGAAGAAGCACATTGAGGGATTGTTGGAGGACACTATGCAGGGAAAGCCATTTTTCATAAGGTATTGCACACAGGATTATGGTGGCCAACAATTCACAAGGATTGAAAGGAGTATTGTAAAAATTGTGATGTATGTCAGAGAGTGGGGAAGCTATTCAGGAGGGATGATATTCCATTGAGACTGCAAGTCACTTTGTAAGTGTTTGATAAGTGGGCAGTAGACTTTCCAGGTCCAATTAATCCACCAACAAGAAGATCATGAGCTAGATATATTATTACAACGATAAAATACTTGACCAGATGGAATGAGGCAACAACAATGAAAAAATGTAGCACAAAGACTGCATCACGCTTTTTATTTGAACATGTATTTACAAGTTTTAGATGTCCAAGAATATTGATGAGTGATCAAGGGACTCACTTTATCAACAATACAATCCAGACAATGCTAGAATAATTTGAGATACATCATCAGAAGAGAACTCCTTATCATCCTCGTGTGAATGGAATATTGGAAACATTCAACAAGATATTGGAGAATTCCTTGACCAAGATTTGTAATGTAAATAGGGATGATTGGAATTTGAAGGTACCAACAATGCTATGGAATTATAGTACTACATGAAAGAAGTTAACAGGACAAACACCCTTCAGGTTGGTGTATGGACAGGAAGCAGTAGTTCCCTTATATTATTTGATACCAAGTCTGCGCATTGCAACAATTACATATATGACAAAAAGAGGCACAACACAGGAAATATTATTCAAACTCATGGAACTGGAGGAAGACAGAATCATAGCTGGTTTCCATCAGGAGGTACAGAAAGAAAAGGATAAAGCATGGCATGACAGACATATTAAGAAGAAGAACTTCAAAGTTGGATATCTGGCTCTCCTATATGATAGTAAATATTTGCAGCACCTGGGAAAAATTAGAATGCATTGGATAGGGCCATATGAGATAAAGTCTGTCACGGATGGAGGGGTTATGCAACTAAAGGAATTAACAGGCAAGGAAATGAAAGAAATGGTGAGTGGTAGTTGTTGGCACAGGGGCAGAACTGGGTTTCAATGCTACAACAACGCACCAACAAAACCCTAACTACCGACCCTTTCGACAACACCTACGAAGAAGATGAAGTCTCACCTGAGGTAGATGCAGGGGGGGTTGTAGGAATCAAGTGTCTACAACCTAGCTGGGACATAGATATATGATTACAACACTATAGAAGACCACCTAGTAGTTATCATTCATTAGTATTTAACTCTTATTCACATCGTAGGTACAAACCTTAATTATAGAGAAACACAATATTCAATGAGATCTAACACATTCAAGCACTTAGCACATATAAACAGATCAGATCTAGAATTCATTCACATTACTAAGCACTAAGCTACTATATCATATGCATCTAACATACATAAAGTCTAAGAACTAGGCATAAATCACATCAATCACACAAAACAACCATAACACAGGATATATGTGGTTCACCCCCAGCGTGGGGCTACGTCCACCAACTCTTCTTCTTATTTATTATCTTATGTCAATCTCCTTACATGCACAGCGCCTCAAAAACTACTCTACATAGGACAAGAGATATGCGCACACCTCACCAGATCCTCCTTCCCCGAGTAGATCTAGGCATAGAGCCTTTCTTACAATCACTTGCACTCAACTCTGCAAGTTCTCACTACACAATATGCACAGAGCTAACTTAATCACATAAATCCAAGTACTTACATCTCTTGCACTTAGCACAACACTTCTTTTCTCTTTACTTACATCGTCTATATTTCTATTTATACTTTACAAAAAATCCTAAACATGGGTAAAAACCCATGGGTTGACATCCCATACCCGTTACATAAACCCTAAACCCAAAAGGCCCACAAAGGGTGGAGAGATCCTGCGATATCCACTTCACCTGGCACTCTATCTTCGACCAGCCTGTCGAAGTCCCAAAATTGGTCAAACATGACCCAAGTTCTCCAAAACTTGGTCAAGGGCCAACATGCCCCCAACACTCACCTGTGACTCATCCCAAGTCACTCTGATCTGGGTAACTCTACCTCAAATGCCTCAATCTTGGATCGAGCTACTTTGACCTGCTTCTTCGCTAGGGCCTCCTGCTCGGCGAACTTCTGAATAACTTTCTTATTTAGGGGTCCTTCCAAGTGTTGTTGCATCGAAACGACCACTTGTTCTAGTTGTGCATCTTGTCCTTCAATTTCCTCAAAAAGTGTGCAAGCTTCATCCTGCACTGGCTAAGAATTTGGGTCACTTCCATGACTTTACTTTGGATAGCATGGACCTGTTGTTGAATGATGCATTGTTCTTGGGATCTTTTCATCCTCTCAATTGCTGGTAGTGGCTTTCACTGTTGTTTCTTGCTTCTTTTCCTCCTGAAGCTTTGAATCCAATGTCTTGAGCTCAGGGTCCTCTACAAAGCATTCGTAGGTATGTGCACTTCGACTATTGAGTTGTTTACATTCCAAGGCTAATGCCTTGATTATATCAACTGCATGTGCAGGGTATTCGACGTCATGCGAGGGAAATATGCAATAGCCCTCTTTAGCTACAGGTAATAGGTGTGGAATACCACATTTGACTGTCAATTTTTCGCCATGTCACTCGAATACCAGAGCATAGTGAACTTCACAACTAGTGGTTTGGATGGCTCAATATTAGGGAAGGTTGCTCCTTCCAACATCTCCCAAACAATGAAGGCGATGAGGATCAATAGCCAACTGAAATGGAACTCGTAGCCCTGATCCCAAGCTTCGTGCCAGTACTTCTCTTACTAGTTCACGAGGTAGCTCACCCAATTCATTTGTATCCCTTCCACACATTTTCCTGTGAGGTCGACGACAAACCCCGTGGCCTGCGTGGGTCTATTTTTCCTAACTATCTTACCAGCAATCAACTTGCAAGCTAGGAAGACTGCGCCATTCTGGATGGAGACTACCTTGTAGCCCCGCTTCCCCTTTTCCACATCACCATAGGTGTCTTTTATTTTATGTGCTAGGGCATGATCTGCAACCTTCCCTGGGTAAAAGTCTTGTGGTTCTGGTCTTGCATGCTTAATACAGTGATCCTATGGATCAACACCGGATCTACGGTGATGCATCTGTCCAGCCACAAATAACTGCCATGGAAGCACGAAAGTAGGATCTTAACGCACGCTTTAACCTCGTGATGCCTTCCAAAGTGTGGTAACTTCATCACGTTGAGGATCATGGACCTTACGATGTCCATGGTCTAAGGCTGGGGGATTATCTTCAACTTCTTCCCCTTTGTCTTGGTTAAATACTTATGAGGTGCGAGAATTCCGTAGTTTTTGTGATCACCTAAGTTATTGTCGTTGATATTCAATGTCACAATCTTATCCAGTTGTGTTTTGACAGCGCGTATCCCCTTCGAGAGGTATGCAATAATCAATGTGTAGTCCAAGTCCCTTGGGACGTTGTCACGACTCACCGCACTAGCAAGAGGCGAGATGTAGTCAAGCAGGATTGATGGGATGAGCTTCGCATTCACCAAGTCATCATGATGCTTGGTTTGTTTCTCTGTCGCATCTCGGGATGGTCCAGATCCACGAGCAGTCGACGGGGATGCCTGCACTCCTCTCGTCAACGAGGCTTGAACTACTGCAAAAATCACATTCTCAGCCATGAGGTCTATTAGGATTTATTCGACATACTTTTCTACTTTTATAATGTCATCTGACATGCATGCTCGAGATCAGGTATCTCAGGTCAGTGATCAAACACTCAAGGTAATAGAACGGGTGGTGAGGTCTTAATAGGAACAACATGATAACAATGAATTCTCTGTGGGCTCAGATACAATTCGCAAAATTGTTCTCGGTGCAACATTCGATGGGATAAATAGATAACATCGTAACAGATCCCTCCAATGGGAAGGAATGCCTCAATCAATGCAATTCCATTCGTTATGGTGCAATTCCAACGGTACAATGGCGAACGTTTCGATAATAACTACGTTTCTAGTCATTCTAGAGCGTCAGTCTAATTAGTTGGGACGCCTCCAACGGTTATATTTCTTCGCCATGGAGAAGTACCAATCTACATTGTTCTGATATCCCGGCGAGGTTCAAGTTCTATATACCTTCCTTCTACGAAGTCCTTTCTGGTACCTCTTGCAATTTTTCTAGATTTTCTTTCTTCTTACTGAGCTTTCTATCCTTCTTCCATGTGATATGAGTTACTTGGTTCCTCTTTCGATTTTGATTCTTGTCTGTGCTTAACATATTAACTTCATACAGATGAGATTCTTTCACAGGGTTCTTTCAACTTCTATTGGAGTAGATTCTCTGCTCTCCTGCATGGACAGGTGTTTCAAGTCTTCCTGTGTTCTTTCAACTTCGATAGCTAGGTCTCTGGCCCTAAGTAAATTTGAATTTTCTTCCTGCACTCTTATTATTATCCTAGCCATGAAATCCCTTAGTTCTTTCTTTTTTTGTTCTACAACTTCTTCTTCTTCTTTCCTTCGGATCTGATCTTTCTCAATCCAGGTCTTTCCTAGCAAAAGAGAAAAGGGGTCATTGTTCTCAACAAACTTAATGACATCGAGTTGTTCCTATGTTGAATATCCATGAGCACACATAGGTATCTAGGTAAGTCTTTCACATAAGGTTATCAATTTTCCTTTAAACAATTATATTCCTCCCAGTGAAGGAACCATAGCTGGCTTTCCCAAAATTTCCCAAGTTCTTTCTGTCATGATATTCAGTTGTGTTTCTGCATCCAATACATAGTCTATGTCGAAGACTCCTATTCTTGTTTCTATGCACTCTTTCTCTTTTAATATCTCTGATAAACTAGTGTCTCTGTGATCATTTAGTGTTTCTTTCATCTGTAATAATATAGCCTCTGATTCTTTCTAGTTTTTAAGCATATTCTTAGTCTCTTGGCCTTCCTCGGGGTTTTCTTGTCTTGTGTTCATCTTTTCAACTTTAACAATCATTCTAGGGAAATACAGTACTTCATGGTCCATAGATTTACAACAAAGACAACTAGGGTCTCTACCAGGGCATTCCTTAGCAAGATGTCCTGGTCTTCTGCAACTATAACAAAGAGTTAATACTCTCTTTCTCTTAAATGATCCCCAACCTTTCATGTATTGTGCACTAGGATCACAGTGATGAACCTGCAAAATATTATCTCTAGGATCCTGCATTCACTTGTTATTCCAACAATTCTTTCTATGCATAGGAATAACATATTTTTCACTATTTCTATCAGATCTATTTGTATCATATCTTCTTTCTTCTAACCATGCCCTAGTTTTTAGACTAGGACAACATATATCAAACATACCTAGATCCATTCTTTCGAAGAAAAAATTTCCACTTTTCTTACTTTTATCAGAGCACAAATCTTTAAGATCTTACCTCTTTTCTTCAGATCTGATTCCTTTCTTAGCACAGAGCTTCGCAAGTCAAGTAGAATACTGCACACTAGGGAAACAGATCTATGCACAAAGATTTCTTTTCTTCAGTTCCCAACAATCACAGTTTCAGGTCACGACAACAGAACCATTTGTTGGCACATGGGAAAACTCGGGGTTCAACGTTATAGCAACGCACCAACAAAACCCTAACTACCAGCCCTTTCAGCAACACCTGCGAAGAAGATGAAGTCTCACCCGAGGTAGAGGCAGGGGGGGTTGTAGGACTCAAGTTTCTACAACCTAGCTGGGACACAAATCTGTGATTACAATAGTATAACAGACCACCTAGTAGTTATCATTAATTAGTATTTAAATCTTATTCACATCGTAGGTACAAACCCTAATTACACAACAACGCAGTATTCAATGAGATCTAACACATTCAAGCACTTAACACATATAAACAGATCATATCTAGAATTCATTCACATTACTAAGGACTAAGCTACTATATCAGATGCATCTAACATACATAAAGGCTAAGCACTAAGCATAAATCAAATCAATCACACACAACAACCATAACACAGGATATAAGTGGTTCACCCCCAACGTGGGGCTACATCCACCAACTCTTCTTCTTCTTTATTATCTTCTGTCAATCTCTTTACATGCATAGAGCCTCAAAACCTACTTTGCATAGGACAAGATATCTGTGTGCATCTCACCAGATCTTCCTTCCACGAGTAGATCTAGGCATAGAGCCTTTCTTACAATCACTTGCACTCATTTATGCAAGTTCTCACTACACAATATGCACAGAGCTAAGTTAATCACATAGATCCAACTGCTTAAATATTTTTCACTTAGCACAACACTTCTTTTCTCTTTACTTACATCGCCTAGATTTCTATTTATACTTTACAAAAAGGCATAAACATGGGTAAAAACCCATGGGCTGACATCCCATACCCGTTACATAAACCCTAAACCCAAAATTCCCGCAAAGGGTGGCAAGATCTTGTGATCTCCGCTTCACCTGGCGCTCCGTCTTCGACCAGCCTGCCGACGTCCCAAAATTGGTCAAACATGACCCAAGTTCTCCAAAGCTTGGTCAAGTGCCAACAGTAGTCAACTTAAATTGTATAGGAACAATCGACCCACCAACCCTTAATAATTACAATGAAAAAAGTAGAACTGTACATAATTTATATAGTAGGAAGAAAAAGAAGAAAAAGAAAAGAAAAAAATAGAAAAAGAAGGAAAAGAAGAAAAAAAGTAGAAAAATGAGAAAAAATCAAAAAGTAGGTAGATGGATCATTGGTTGACAGATAATTGGAAATTATATCACGCAACAGACAAAAAATTGGTGCGACAGAGTTCAAGACACTATGCACAAGAAATGTAAACACTTCATGATGGGACGCGAAACAACCGAGAAAGTGAAAAACTGGTGAACGAAAAAGAACGGGCACGTTAGAGAATTTATGACAGAGTCTATAAAAAGGAAAAAGAAGGGAAAAAAAAAAACACTTTTGATTTTTGAGCAAAGGAGAGACAACACAAACATGGTATGATAAAGTGAGAATTTGTGATGAACCCAACCAAGATCTACAATAGATTTTTCTCGAAGACAAGAAAATCGAGCCACCAAAGTTTGGAGGACCGAGTCAGTTTATGCACTAACAAACCACTGGAAGAAACGACCAGAGTAGTCGATGTGGATGACATTCCAACTACAGAGTCTGAATCCATTATTCTGACACATATCAAAGAATAAAACCTAGAAGAAGAATCAATGAAAGTTATTCAAGTTGTGTAAGGATGAAAACGTAGGATGGACGCACACCCTAGCATAGAAAACCTAGGAGCAACGCACGCAAAGGGAGAACATGGTGAACATGACAATGATGACACAGAGTCAGATAAATATGCAGTATAGGAAAACCTATAGGTCGAGGATGACTATGCAACAGATGAAAAAATGCAGGAAGAAGAAACAACAACAAGGTCATCGAGTAAACGAGCAACAATGGCATCAATGTGCACACAAACACAGGTTTTGTTGTTAGTGGCCCACATTTTGGACTTAGTAATCATTTTGGAAGATATGTTGGGATGTGTTCCCAAGTTGAGGTACGTCAATCATCATGTGACAGAGGTTTCCAAGTTCCCAGAGCTTGTACATGAGGTCTATATGGAGAACAAGGGGTCAACCTCAAAAGGAATCTCGATAATAGAGCCCAAACAATGGATAACTAGACTTTACAACTCTGGCATTACGAACTTACTGGAAATTCCTCATTTCGGTAGGGGGGAGATGTAAATGCATGCATCAAACAACTTTTGGCACACTTACATGGAGGGTTTTTATGGATGGACATGCATGTCCCGATCGATGTAAACCTAATTTCTAAGATGAAAGGACTATTGAAAGATGGGGTAAATCTGGAGAAGTAACTTGATGATAAAACGAAGGAGGATGAAATTACAGAGGAATTGAAGGAAAATTTTGATACAAATAGAGGCAACAAAGGGATAAACATCAATGACCCAACTACCAAATTTGCGACAAAGTTGATGGCCTGCAAAATACTGAGAAAATGTCGCAAAGAAGAGGCACTTGTAGGAGTGGTCACAATAGTTGCACAATGTGAAAAGGATATAGTTCTAAGTTGGGTGTCATATATGCTCAATTTATTCCTAGAAAATTGTAGAGATGCACAGAATGCTGGAACAAAGTTCCACTATTCCTGGCTGTTAATTTTGATAGCCTTGGAGGCATGGGGAAAACAAATTTTTTCAATGTTATGTGAAAGAAGAGGAAGGTATGGCACAACAAGATATGAAACCTTGCGCCACAACATATATTCCAAGCAAATAAAATCCAACTCAAGCATTTTTGGCATGTACATTCAAGAGATGCAGGAGAAGATTGCAAATACATGGAGAATTTCACCTGAAGTGGTGAAGGAGCATGAGGGGATAACCAATTTTAAGGAATCTAGGCATAATACATGGATACAAGCCAGAAGAGAGCTTAAGAAGGCATGGCTAAAGATGCAGTATTGAATTACAGTAGAAGAAGTCCAATGGGTACTAGAAGAATGGTCAGATCAATGGAAGGTGCCGGTAGTAGTCAAGAAAGGAGCAAAGGGGAAAGAGCATGTAGAAGCTAGCACATCACAAAATTCTAGTAGCCCAACAATAAATACTATAAAAGAAATAGAGCTCAACAAACCTATAGTTACTAGTACTACAAAAACAAAACCAAGGAAGAAGGAAACATTACCAAGAGCCTTAGTGCTAGGAACTGATAGCACAGAAAAAACAAACGGGGAAGCAGAAAAGAAAGATGAAATCCCAACCCAGGAGATAAGGACAAGAAACATACCATAGGAAATGAAACCTGTGTAGAAATAAAAGAGGAAATCAACCATACAAATGGTATAAACGAGAAATAATATGAAGGGAAAAAAGAATCTCATTGACTTCACAATCACATAAGACAACACAGAGTTAGTAGTTGATAAGGTGAAAGACCGAGGAGAAGAAGCACTCTATGTCACATATTCTCAAAGAGAAGAACTCATGAAGAATATCATGTAAGTTAAATAATTTCTAGATAGGTTACAACTCACTTTCACACAATAGAGAAGTACAACACAACGGGTACCAATACGTGAAGAAAGGGAGACGATCCAGACATAAATAATGGGAAGCGTGACATTTTAGATCAGTCAGAGCATGTTACAAGTAGATGAGGAAACTACACAGAGACCTTTTAAGGATGTGGAACAGTTGGACTTGGAGTTATCCAAGATCCCAACAAAGGCATTATTTAAGTTGTAGATGATCATGGCGCAAGAAGTATAATCAAGGGTAAGGACAGATGCAACAAATTTGGAGACAACCAAGGAAGAAAATGAGGTGTTGGAGAAAATCCTCAAAGAAGTTCATCTTGAACATGAGGAGTAAAAATGACACGCATATAAATTGGAGAAAATACTTGAGGAAGTATTTCAGACAATCACAGGTAACGCACTAGCAGGAGAACTCAACACAAAATGAAAGATAAAGCGGATAGCACCGGTGATGGAGGGATATAAATAAAAGATAGTCGAATTGGTTGGGAAGCTAACACCAACCACACCTCTAGAAGTCAGGTCAGAGAAGGAGCAGTAGGCCGTTGGACACACCGACCACACTGAGAGGGGGGGGGGGTGAATCAATGATTCAGTGTAGGGATCTTCTTACTCCTTTACAAAACACCTTAGTTATAAATCACCATTTACTCATCATTCATTACTTTCATTTATAACAACTTGTATGTAAACATGTATCAACAACAAATATCATCAATAAATCATCACCACAAGGAGCCCAAGATATATGTATAAGTTTCTTTTATATTATAGACTACAATCCTTGGGGGTTTTTCAGAAACAACTAAATAGAGAAATAACTCCACAAGAGCACCAACTCTCAATACAAGACTCAACTTGCAAATATCAGCATCAACTGAGAAGATGAATCAATCCTCAATAGATACCAATCTGTCAACAGGTACATGACCTGTTTATAATACAACCCATGTATGTACACAACCTTCCTATACTGCAACATGAGTATGTACGCACCTTAGCCCACTATTAACCTACTTACACCTTCAAAAACTAGGGTTTTTGAAACTTCACAACTTATTCCCTTCAAACCCTGTCTGCCTCTTTCAAATCCACTTATGATCTGCCAATGCACTCTGCCTTTCACTTCCCAATCTATACCATAACCAATCACAAACATGTATATGACTTCCAACAACCTATGCATGCTCCTCAACCATACACCATCACAGATTATGTTTATTTCTCAATCAAAACATATTTTAACTACTCAACCAACCAATTACCATATTTAGACATCAATACAAACATAGAAAGAATGCCTCAAGAATTCACCATACGATGAAAAAATATAAGCATGAAACAACATATAACCATTCCATATCTTCTGTAGCATATCTGAATCAGTAGACCACTCTTCTGGGAAATTACTTTAGACTTTAGGAACCTGGCACCGACACTTGCTCAAACTTATATGGATTTTCACTCATGTACACTCCCTATTACACTCCCAGCCCATGTATGTATGCACCCTAATACAACGATAACCCACATACATCTTAGAAACTAGGTCTTTCAATGTTTCTGAAACTCTGAAACTTTCACCATCAATACCTCATACTTATGGAACTTTTGATGCGTCCATGAGTACCTGCAATTAATCTTTCACCAAGAATAGATCTTCAATATACTCAAGAGATTCACACCAATAAGAGATCCTTCCTCTCTTATTTATACTTCTCCAAGTAGCTTCCTCTAGATTTTATCATATAACCAACTTCAACCAACTTCCTTATTTTGGGGCTAACCCACTTCTAACCAATTTGTCCACTTCTAACCCACTTTGTCCACTTCTAACCCACTTTGCTACAAATAGTAAATTCTCCACTTATAGTTGCAACTAATTTATTTTTAATTCTTTTCTTGTTGCAACCACTTAACCCATGACTAACCACTTTGACTAGTCTACTTTATTCTAGGATATTATAGAATAATTTGACTTTTTTGACCTTCTAGTGGATTCTAGACAACATATGAGGGTTCTCCAACTTCACTTGGCCATAACTCTCTAACTGTGATGAGATATGTATCATTCCACATATCACTGGGAATGGCATGACGAACAGTATCCATATAGAAAAGTCTCACTTACAAATTCAATGATCTTCATTACATTATTCCACAATCAACCTTGGGCTACTTAACAACACATCTAGGATGTCTCAACCACTTAATTGTTTGGAATTCACAAAGCATCTTCCTGTGAGGGATTTCACCATAAGGGGAGCACTTTGGAGTTCATCCATTTGGTACATCCTATCATCCATGACAAGAAAACAATGAGAAAATTTTACATCATTATGTCTATACATCAATCCATGGCAATACATCATGATGAAACCTCATGACATTATCCCTCAGACATCAATTACATCTATGATCACATGATCCAACAATCAATACATCAACGATACAATGAAAATACTTGACATAAACTCTTTGACATTAATCCTTTGACATCAATGCCAACATAATGCAACAATATCCTGCTTTGACATTGATGGAAATACTAACATTGATGTCAACACCAATCATTGATGGAAACATGTAGAGATGGCAATGATCTTCATCAATAGTCATCTCAATCACATCAATGTGACTATATCTCCCCCTTTGACATCAATGGAAAAAGGATGTTCTCTCCTTGGGGCTTCTCCCTCTGTCTGGATGCCTTTTAGCTTCCTTTGAATAATCCCTTCCTTTTTGAATCATGGGAAGAAGAATAAATCCCCTTGTGGGTATGTGTGCCCCTATCTTCTCTGCAAGATGAATAATATGTTGCTATTGTAATCTGGTTCTATTGCAAATGCTACTGCTCAACAAGAACATAGATCAACTTCTTAAGAATGATCTACTCTTCCTATTACGATCCTTGGATCTGTCCATGCATCAGACTCGTTCCATGCCATACTTTATGAAGAAAAAATATATTTCAACAATGAATACATAATCATGAAAAAAATATCAACCATGTGCATCCCATGCCATACCATGTGCCAACCATGCACTTCAACACCATACAATAGATATCATCACTAAAGTATATATGCCAATAATATGTGCCAAAAAGTGTACCAAGTATATATCAAGATCATCAACAAGTGCCTCAAACAAGTGTCATATCACATATGATATGCCTCTATCATAAGCCAAATGCCACAAACCATGTGTCAATATATGTATCTCAACCATCAAGCATCAAATAATATACCAATTGAACACCACAAAAAGTGTCTCAACTATCCCATACATCATGTATCAAAGTGTATTCTAAATAAGTAATACCAATGATGTAATCTAAACTAGTACTATCACCCACAATCATTTKCCATCTACAAGTGCATAAACCATGCACCAAAATTCAKCAAGATTAACMACAATCAAGATGTGTTCCCATATGTGTATTCCATATAAACCATAAACCATGTGCCAAACATACTACTAGCAAGTTCCTTAACCAATGTAACAAGTAAGTACCAATCATGCATCAACTATAKATCAAGCTATGACTCATCAATGATGTACAAAATAATAACCTCATCAACTACATGTACCCGTATGTAGCTCAACCACATGCCTCTAACAATACATCATAAGATATATCAATGGAGCTCACATATGTACCAACCATGTACCATAACAGATATGCCTCAACCACCATTCACTAAGCATCCAATAGTATCTCTAAACATGTACTAGAAATCTGCCTCAATAGATCAATGATATCTCTAGCTAGCATCACATCATCATAATATATCTCATAACCAAAGTTCCATAACTTCATTGTCATAACCAACATTGTTCCTCAATATAAAATGCCTCAATCCATACTCTACAGTTAGTATCATGCATCCAGGATAGGCATCAAGCATGTGCTTCAACACTCAACCATATGTCATCACCATACATACATTAAACATACATGGAACCATATAATCATGAAAACCTACAACAAACCATGCCATACCCTACAAAATAGATTTATATCATCAAATCATGTTGTGCCTCATCTGCATATCCTTCTTTTCAAGGCTTTTACCACAGATATGTGACATGTTACACAAACATTTCATGTATGTACACAACCTATCTATAGGTCATCTCGTGTATGTACATGATTGCTTCCACTGGATCTCACGTATTCTTATGAACATGTCAATTTTGAGCTTGCCTCATGGCTTCCTTTATGTTCTGATTGTTCAATCTTCTTCACCCACTTATGAAGGTGTATCATCTTCTCAGAACTTGAGCTCTAAGATTCCATCATTTCATCATTGTTTTCCTTCCTAGCTTCATGTGTTCTTCTTGTCATGCTATATGAATCACTCTTCATGGACTGTCTTCTTGTGTTCCAACAATCCCGGGATTTGTGGCCAAACCCATTGTAGTTGTAGCATCTCATGGTGTGACAATGAGAAACAATATGTCCCACTTGATTACATCTCCAACACCTTAGGGTGCTATGAAACCTTCAATTATCTTTCATTGCATAATGTATGCAATCCAAAGTTTTGTGACCATATTCATTACATGAGTGGCAATGACCATGAAAAAAAATTTCATACCTTTGCTTGGGTGTCCACCTTGAAGGCGTCTCTCTTCTAAATTTTCTTTGAGGTGTAAATATGGCTTCTTGATGTCTTCCTTGCTTTGTTCTTTTGAAATTTTCCTTTCTTTTTGTATATGGTTGACTTGCAACATTTCTTTCACCCTTTGAGAGTGAAGGACTTACCTCATACTTCTTATAAGTGCTATCTTCAAGATGTATAGCTTCCTTGTTGTATCCAATACCTGATTTATCATTTGGAGATCATTGGCTATCTAGGATCTCATCCAATATTGTTGAGTTGTTCATGAACTTGATGTGATTGTTTGGCTTCACCAATTTATTTCTAAGATAAACAACTTCATCTTCCAATTTATGACATGATTCTTCCCTTTCATTTATTTTATTTTTCATTTGACTTATTCTTCAAGGGAACTGATCCACCAATAGCTTCTTTCCAAACACCTGCTCCTTTTTCCGTCAAGTACCCTTTTATTTTTATTCTCCATGCCAAGTAATCTATTTCATCAAAGAGGGGAACTTCATACACATGTTCATCTATTTGTGTGTCCATGGATCTCCAAAATTGTAAGGCTTATGATGAAGGCCTGATATGATACCAATTGTTGGAAACACCAACCACACCGAGAGGGGGGGGGGGTGAATCTGTGTAGGGATATTTTTACTCCTTTAAAAAACACCTTAGTTAGTAATCACCATTTAATCATCATTCATTACTTTCATTTATAACAATTTGTATGTAAACATATATCAACAACAAATATTATCAATAAAACATCACAACAAGGAACACAAGATATATGTATAAGTTTCTTTTATATTACAGACTACAATCCTTGGGGGTTTTTAAACAAAAATTAAATAGAGAAACAAATCCACAAGAGCATCAACTCTCAATGCCAGACTCAGCCTGCAAATATCATCATCAAATGAGAAGAGGAATCAATCCTCAACAGATACCAATCTGCGAAAACGTACACAACCTGTTTATACTACATCTCGTGTATGTACATGGCCTGCATATACTGCAACATGCATATGTATGTGCCCTGGCCCATTTTCAGTCTGCGTACACTTTCTAAAACTTCACAACTTCTACCCTTCAGACCTTTTCTTCCTCTATCACATCCACTTCTGATCTGTCACTGCACTCCGCCTTTCACTGCCCAATATGTACCATAACCAATCACAAACATATATATGCCATCTAACAATCTATGCATGCTCCTCGACCATACACCATCACAAATTATGGATATTTCTCAATCAAAACAAATCTGAACTACTCAACCAACCAACTACCATATTTAGACATCAATACAACCATACAAAGAATGCCTCAAGAATTCACTGTACCATGAGAAAACATACGCATGAAGAAAACATATAAATATACCATACCTTCTGTAGTAGATCCAAATCAGTAGACCACTATTCTGGGAACTTGCTTCAGACTTTAGGAACCTGGCACCAACACTTTCTCAAAATTCTATGGCTTTTCCCTCATGTATGCTCCCTATTACACTGTCATCCTATGTATGTATGCACCCTAATACACTAATATCCTACGTACATCTTAGAAACCAGGGTTTTCAGTGTTTTTGAAACTCTGAAACTTTCACCATCAATACCTTAGACTTACGAAACTTTTGATGCGTCCATGAGTACCTGTAATTAATCTTTCACCAAGAATAGATATTCAATATACTCAAGAGATTCACTCCAATAAGAGATCCTTCTGCTCTTATTTATAATTCTCCAAGTAGCTTCCTCTAGAGTTTATCATCTAACCAACTTCAACCAACTTCCTTACATTGGGGCTAACCCGCTTCTAACCCACTTTGCTACAAATAGTAAATTCTCCACTTCTAGTTGCAATTAATTTATTTTTAATTGTTTTCTTGTTGCAACCACTTAACCCATGACTAACAACTTTGACTAGTCAACTTTCTTCTAGTAGATTCTAGAATAGTTTGATTTAGTTTACCTTCTAGGGTATTCTAGACAACATATGTGGGTTCTCCAACTTCACTTGGCCATAACTCTGTAACCGTGAGGAGTTATGTGACATTCCACATATTGTCGGAAATAGCATGATGAACATTATCCATCTAGAATAGTATTACTTACAAATTCACTAATCTTCATTACATTATTACACAATCAACCTTGGGTTCCTTAACCACACATCTAGGATGACTCAACCACTTAACTGTTTGGACTTCACAAAGTGTCTTCCCATGAGGGCTTTCACCATAAGGGGACCACTTTGGAGTTCATCCATTTGGTACTTCCTATCATCTATGACAAGACAACAATGACCAACCTTTACATCATCTCGTCTATACATCAATCCATGACAATACATCACTATGACACCTCATGACATTATCCCTCAGACATCAATTACATCTATGATCACATGATCCAATAATCAATACATCAATGATACAATGAAAATAATTGACATTAACTCTTTGACATCAATCCTTTGACATCAATGACAACATAATGCAACATAGGCAATAAAACAAATGGATAGTATTTCACTGGAAGTCAAATAAATAACAAATATTTATGAAAGGACCATGTAAATATGGGCAAGGATGGCAGAAGATGAAGGGATCCTGCAGTTGGATCAGAGAGAAGAAAATATGAATGCCACATTCCAGGATTTGAAGCAGAGAAAAAATACAATGAGCATTTCATACAGGCTCAAAAGTGCATAGGAGATGAAAAACTTTCAGGTATAGGTAAGGGTCGCACAATAGGAGAAGCAATCATGACAAGCTCACCTGGAGCCACTCTAGGAGCAAGCTAAAAATGTGATAGAAAAGTTGGATATAGAAAAAGGAAGGATAGAAGAGATGCACTCGAAGATTTTAGAAGTACTAAAGGAGCACATAACAATGCAGGTGGTGGATACCCTGACACAAAAGAGTGTGAATGCAAATATCCAAGTGGATGAACAATCATAGAAGTTCCAGGCATTGGATAAATTAGTTTAGGAGGCACACACTACTTGATTGGATCGGGACGAGCAATGAGTCAGTGTTGGGGGCCTATTGGAGCAGGAAATTTTTGGGTTAAGTGCAGTAAACAAGGATAAGAGCTAAGAAATGGACCAAGGAAGCAACGCGCACCAGGAAAGAAGGGAAAGCAACATGACATAAGGGAAAAGGAAGCAGTGTGCTAGGAAATAAGGAAGACCAACGTAAAGTGAAAGAAAGGAAGGGTTGGATCGAATACCAACCATGCATAAGGTAGTTAGAAAGTGGAAAAGTTGAGTCCACTTAGAATTAGGGTTTTTGAGTCATAATGTAAGGGTTTTTACCCATTTTGTAGTATAAATAGAGGAAGTATGAGGAAAATAAGGTAGAATCAGTAAATCTTGGAGTATCAATTGTGTAGGAGCGAAGTAATTTGAGCACCTTTTTGAGTTCTGAGTCGAATTATTTATCTGTTGAGAGCTACAGAGATCGGATGGAGTCAATATTGATATGAAATTGAGGGTTAGATCGCAATCTGTGGAGCTTGGTGTGAAACTGGCCAGTCTCATGCAACAGTACTAAAACATGATGTAATGCAAGCATCGTAGGACCCTTTTTGATGAATAATAATAACAAAGAAGAATATCTTTGTGGACGTAGCCTCGTGGGTGAAGCATGGTAAAAATGGTGTCTCTATGTGTGTTGTGTTGATTTGATATTCTTTATGATGAATGAATGGTTAGATGAATGCATCTGTAGAATTTATTTACAACGCTCACTAGAATAATCATGCAAAATGAATATTATTGAATGGATAAAATAACATATCTGATGAATGTTCTGGTAGAATACATGTTAAAATAGAAGTGGAAGTAGAAGAAACATCCCAAATCCCTTACATGATTGGAGACACTTGGTTCATGAAATCACCCATAATCCATCTCGGGTGAGACTGCGATGTGCACTATGTGCGCAGTGTAGCCTTCTGATTTACCAGAAGGGCCGATGGTGAATAGGGTTTTTGTTGGAGAACTAAGGTAGAACCCGGGTCATCCCATACATCCAACAAGATGCAAAGGGAGTTAAGGAGGACTCCATATCCTTGAAGGTAGAAATGTAGTGAAGGCTACAAAGATTTCTAAAATATAAGTAAAAAAGATATCATGAGATTAGATGTGACTCATGGAGTGGATGATCCATCTCTATGTGCAAGCGCAGGAATGCAAGAAGAATGAATTGTTAGATATTATCTAGCAACTTTTGTCTAAAGTACTCAGGACAAGAAAGTTTCCTCTATTATCAGAGTGTGCAGTGGAAATAGGGTATAAGTGAAAATATAGGATTGTAGCATTCCATTTAGAGCAGAGTGGTCTTGAGTGGACAATTAATGCTTCACAATGAATCACTCAATGAAGTGAAGAGAGGTATTTAAAATTGATCAAAGCCATGGATAGAAAAATATATTGGAAAATATTACATAAAAGAAACATTTCAAAATGTTGAAATTCTGATCAATGAGAATGGTATTTGAAGACTAGTTTGGTAAAGAAAATGGGGAGTGGTTAATTAGATTGTAGTGTTAATATTCATCTAGAGTAGTGCATGTTACAACACTATGAATATTGAGAATTTTATCCAAAATATGTTGGGAGAATATTCTCTTCTTAAAGGAAGCAACTATGAGATGGAAACACTAGTGGATCTAGTGGCTAGAAATGCAAAATGGCCAAATGGGGCTTGTCTAGAGGGTTCAGAATAGGGATATATGGTGCATAGTTGATAAGAATGGAATTTCATAGGGTAGTGAGGTTCTACATGAATTAAAGGACCGACATCTACAACAACAAAAATAAATAAATAGATAAAGCTGGAAAAAAATGCACTGAAGTGCATGATAGAATTGATACATGGTGCATAGAATAAATATAGAATGCATGTGCATGAAATAGGCATGCAAGATTAAATTATTAATGCATATTGATGTGAATTAGTGCATGTGGGAATGATTGAACATACTCGTGACATGATTATAAACTGAAGATAGTGTGTAGTCATGAGTAAAATAATGATGTCATGATAATTGAATAAGACTAGTGATGGATTGTGTGTCCAGGAAAAATGTTATAGCATGATCGATAATGATGTTGATGATGTTTTTGTTGTATACAAAATCCATCCATATGAAGACAAAGGAGGATGGTAAGAA
>ML807299.1:355816-394026 GCA_009831015.1 Picea engelmannii
AGTAAAGCAAGGAAGAAAAAATATAGAAGAGGAGAGAAGAAGAAACTCTTCAGTATTGTAGAAGAACTAAGTTGTCGGGATTGAAGAGTGAACTCTTGTGTGGGAGTGGCATTGTTGAAGAACCAGGTTTTCATTCCTAAAGAGTGAAATCTTGTGTGAGTTGCAGTACAACATCAAGGTTTCTACTAGTTATTTTTCCTAGTATTTTCCCTAGAAAAGAGTCCCTTGAGATCCTAATAGTGAGATTCCTGGTTACCTGTGCCAGAGAGGCACTGATAAACAAATAATACAACCCAATGGACTCATATAAATGAAGGGGTACATTCCTTGGGTCAGATAGGTGTGTGGAAGAGAGCTGGTGGAAATCAAGATAACTATAGGAGAAGGCCAATGGGTTATGTATCTATGTTTTGGGGCCGCAACGCCTATGCATTTATGGTTTTGGGGGCCTAATTTCTTCTGTATTTATATTTAGGATGGAATGCATGTGTGATATTAGGCCGAATAGCGTATATGTTGATTAAAGGCCAAAGATCCTAGCATTGTAAAATGAATGTACACTTGGTGGTGTTTTGCATTGAGGACAGTGAAAAAATAAGGGGGACGGGAATGCAACATCTCTAGTTTTAGACCTTGCAAATGATAATGTAATTGTATAAATCTCATTTAGGCTAGTGAGATAATATTTTTGGGAGAATATCTCGTATTGATTAATATGGTTGAGGGCCGAGCTATGTATTATGAACATTGAAATGATTAATAAATATGATAATTGTTGGTTGCGATAGGAGACAAACAATAACGATGGGGGGGATATGATTCCACAAGTGAGAGGGGTCCAAGGGGGAATTTTATGCATGGGTATTAATCCAACCCACATTCTTTAATTTTATTATCATTGTGTATAACCTTATATTTGTTGTTGATTGTTCCCAAAGCCAATCATTAAACTCATGTAAGAAGGTGGGTGTGAGGAGTCACCTCCCATAGTTATTGGATAGCATGGGCATGAGTACAATCATCTTTGGGAAGAGTGAGAGTCAAGAAAGAAAGGGGGAAGAAAGAAAATTCGTATGCAGAAAGGGGAAAATTTCTACATGCAGATTTTGGGTAGCAAGAGGGGAGTTGAGTGATGGGAAGAGCACTAGCCATGTTGTGCTTGGAGGAAACCATTATTGGGCTGTGTTTTATGCTAGAAATGTGGACCATGTGTCTGTAAAATGGGTTGTAATCCTATAGTGAGTTTTTCCTATTGAGGAAATGGCTCAAGATCCTTGTGAAGGATGTTTTGAGCACTACTGAAGCAAATGAGAGTTCCTAGAGTCCCCAATTGAGAGATTCCTGGCCAAATGAGCTCACTGGAAGCCCTGATAAATGAATGGTACATCCTAAGGGAATGTGATTAGTGATGGGGGTACATTCCTTGGGTTGTACAAGTTGTGGGGAAGAGAGGTGGTGGATTGGAATTGTTGTTGGAGTTTGGAACCTAGGTTTGGGGTTGTTGCATGTGGAGAGTGGATAACCAAGAGGCATGGATCTACTTGTGGATTCATATCCTCAGTTCGGGAGTGGCTTGTTGTTGAGAGAAAATGAAAATTAGTTCCTATGGTTGGAAGGGTCATCCTTTATACATAACCAATTGGTTACTTTATTAACATATAAGTGTTCTATTGTTTTATTACGAATATTTCATTGTGTAAATGAATATATGAATGTTGTGTGTTTGTTGGTTTAATTAAACAATTGCATTCATGTTTTAATATATGTTGTTATATGCATGTTAAAATAAGGGCCTTCTACCCCTTGGGTTATTTTATATGTATGGGGGCGTTTTTAAATTTTGTTTTAGCAAGCTAAGTCATTTTATCAGTGACAGGACTCAACGTGGATGATGGGTTTATTAGAGGCAAAGGTCGACCAATTTTGAAACTCCATGAAGGAACTACTAGGAATTTTTTATGCAATTGACTTAGAGTTCCAAACCTTTTTCATAGAGCTCATGAAGAATGTGTCATTCATCGCTTTAGTTGACCCTCAATAAGAACCATTGGCTTGAGAAAGAGAAAATTAATAGTGTTGGGGGCCTGTCGACACCATGGTGTGGACAAGGGAGCATGCTACAAGTCTCATCTCCGATATCCAAGGCTCAATGTTGCATGTGCTAAGTTTTGTATCAATGCATGCACCCAATTTTGTATCAGCATGCACACCTAATTTTGTATTAGCATGCACACCCAATTTTGTATTTGCGCACAAAGACTTAGAAGAATACCATGTGAATTTTAGTCATGAGCACATATAATGTAACCACTTTGTAACCATCTAGGTGGTGGTTGCAAAGTGATGATGAGGTTGTTAGTGAGCTAGCAATGTTTCTATTTCCATGCTTGTGAAATGATAAAAATACTACATGCGAGGAGAAGAGGGACGATGAGAGAGGATTGTTGTTGTTTCTATTGATTCATCTATGGCTCAAGGAGTATCAGAACTCTGAGCATTGTTAGAGTCATGAAACATGAGAGAGAAAGTATATCTATATTTCTGTTGAGGTCTTTGGCCCACGTTTGTATAAGTCTTTGAGTAGGCTATGACCATTCATGTATCTGAATGCATTCCTATGACTGATGACTACAAAATTTATTTATGTCATGATTCTATGTTGAATGAATTCTCATGAATATGTTATGAACTAGTTTGTATTTAGGTTTAATAAGTGAATGAACTAGAATGTGTAGTCTTGCATCATGTGTTTGATGTTTACCTTCTTCCTTTATGCAATGCACACCACTTCAGTCTCAGTAATTCTCAACAACATCCTTGGTGAGATCTTATTCACTTCTAAATATTGAATATAACGATGTTGATGGGGTACTTTTTGGTGAAGCCTTTCGAACCCTGGGTTTGAGACCTTGAGCCAACACTGGATTTACCCTGAAGTTGGGTTCCCCATGAAAATAATGTCTGTCAATACGAGGGGCTTGGGGGGTAGGGCCAAAAAAATATCCATGAGAAGAATTGTTGACGTGGATTGGCCTCATATTGTTTTGTTTCAAGAATCAATGGGTCACAATGAACCTCCTATCATTGAACTTAAAAAATTGTTCCCGGGTTGGGGGTCCTATGGTGTGGATTTTGAAGGTCTTTTTTAGGGGACGTATTACCAATTTGTCTTCTAACTTTTGTTGATCCATTTTCATGTATCAATTTATATTTCCAAGTTTAACCACATATAGAGCCCTTCCCTACCCCTTTTCTTTTTCATTTCATAGTCCATCATGTGCCTATAGTTTCATTAAATGTTTTAATAAATTTCATATATGCACAATACTTAGTCTTTTTATGATTTGTGTTGTGCGAGGATTCCTTGATTGGTGCAGAGATTCTCTATTTTTAAAATTTCCCTCCGTGCTCCACACAAAACTTTCCTCTTGACAACCTATGTTCTGTACAAACCAACACTTAGTCTTTTTTTGACCTTTTTTGTGTGCAAAAAACCTAACGCTAACTCTTTCCTTTATGCGATACTTTCTCCCACGCACCCATTGTTCCACACTTACACCCCTTACATATTTCACCCTATATTCCCCAAAATGTCTACTCTTTACTTAACCATTTTTTATTATAGTAGTGCAGAAGGCTTTGCATGTCCCCATTCCTTGCACATTCCACCACTCTCCACACTCATACTTCTGCACAACTCTTGTGACTCCGCACAACCATTATATCTGCACACTCCATATTCCTACACTCCTCAACCTCCACAATTCCTCATAACTAAACCTTTAAAGGAATGATCTCTCTTTTCCCCCCATTCCATACTTAGTAAAATCTTCATGGATATCAGGAACCTTGCACATTGTTCAAGGGTCATTTATGGTACATTAATGAGTTCCAATTTTCAACCTAAAGGCTGGTGATCTAGGGTTAATGTGGATTACTTATTCTGTTTTCCCATGAATCACTTGATTTTCAAAATAACTTCCATTTATGGTTGTCCTTATTTCGAAAGAAATTTGTATGTGTTGAAGGGATGTTTTAGTAAATATTATTCATCCACTTAACCTTTACGTAGCATGAGCCTCATAATTCAGTTTCACATAGACCAAAGTGAATTGGAAGAATAAGGAATATGGAAACTAGAAGAAGGAAATAACATTTTTGTGTAGATATTGTTAACTCTATCGTGTGCCAAGATAACGACTTCCATTGACCAAATCCATATCATTGGTTTCAGATTCTAACTCCTGAGAAAAAGAAAAATAAGAAAATTTGGACGGTTGACTTAGTGAATGTCAGTTGCATGCCTAAAGTATTTGACTCCAGGGAGGCGGTTTCATGGTGTGGTCATAGGTTTGATTCAAAAAATAGAACAATTCAAGTAGTAGTTGAAGGGAAGAACCATGTTCCATTAACTCCCAAAATTTTTAAAAGGATTCTTTGATTGCCCGCTTACAACAAAAGTCTCAAGCTTCTAGACACTAACTCTTTTACGGATTCCAAGGGTGGTGGGGTGAATTTGTTAAAGGATTTCATGGATTCATCTGCATAAATGCCATCTTACCTTTTATTCGTTGATATATCTCTGTTGGTAGAACCATATTGATATTTTTCATGACTATTCATGCATTTGATGTGATGAGAATCTCCTTCTCACACTCCCAGGTCAAATTTATATGCATTGCATTTTTCCTTCTAAAAATAAGTTATGCTCGACTGGGCCGAGGTAATATCGAATAAGATTTCCTACCATATGGACAATTATTTGAAGACTCAAAGGTTTTTTGTGACTGCATATCGGTATTGGCCATTGATTATTGCAATGTTTTTGAGGGATTTCCCTTAAGGGGTAATTTGGATGTTGAGAATGAACCAATCCAATTCTAGTACTCTAGTCTTTGGAAGCATAAGACACCATTCCACTTTTTCCTTATTCAGGATAAATTTCTTAAGGATTTTAGATACAAGTTGACTAGAACACAACCAATAAGGATAATTTGAGAGGTAGAGGATGTTGGAAATATTGTCATTGATGTTAGTAGTCGATGTGATGATCTATTGTTAATGATGAATTACCACAAATGAGATTGTCATTGATGTCAACAGTATATCAGTTAGTAGAAGATGTCAAAAATTATGCAGATATCAAAAGCGTAAGATCAGGAGGAGGAGTGAACAGTATGAAGATAAAAGCTCAGAAGTGAAAACACAGTACATAAGAGAATGAAGACCAAAGCTCAGAAGGAAGATTGCATTGCAGAAGTGTCGTCGGGATCGATGAAAATATTGAGAAGTCAACCAATGCACAGGAAAGGTGAGAAGCCTCAACAACTGTCCGATCAAGAAATTAACAGTGTTGATCGTCTCATATAACAGACGTCGGTCATATGAGTGACCATGGGCTTGAGGATCGTTGGAGGATCGTGACCATTGGATTTGCAAGCTAGATCAATGGCATGGATAAATTGCGGAGATTAGAAGGAGAATTAAACAACTCGCTAGTTCCAATCCCGCAATTGGCCTAGATCGTCAGATCTCATAGACTCGGATATCGACGAATGTGGTTGATCCAAAAATCAATCAGTTTAAGTCATATTAAGTCGTGACCATTGGATGCACAATCGTCAGAATAATGGCAGGGATGAATTGCGGAGATTGAAAGGAGAATTAAATATCACGCTAGTTCCAATCCTACAATTAGTCGGACCATCCGATCTTATAGCTTTGAATATCGACGATTGTGGTTGACTCACCAAAAACACACAACTTTCAATTGCGGAGTTTGGGTGATGATTTAAATCACTCGCAATTTGTGGTTCCACAATCATCCTTGATCGTGGATCTGCTTCAAGAATCTTCACAACCATTGGATCACTTTTGAGTGAAAGGACAGGATAAGCGGGGCAAAACGATTGATATTTTGATTATCCGAATACCCATCAACCATCAAATCAAACCCAAATTCATGTCAACCGTCGGATCATTTAAAAGTGGAAGGATAGGATAAGTGGGGTTAAAGGGTTGATATTTTGATTATCCGAATACCCATTGACCGTCGGATCAAACCCGAATTCCTGTCAGCCGTCGGATCATTTTCTAGTGGAAGGACGGGATAAGATAGAAGATTTGCATTGAAAACAGATTGAGCCATTGATCTAATATCCTGATCAATGAACAACATTCGTTTTGGGTCTAAATATGTGAGGAGGTTACTCTCCAGAAGGTTTGATATTTGAAATTCTTGAAATGTGAATTTTCGTCAATCGTTGGATCATCATAAGTGGAAGGATAGGATAAGCTAGAAGAGATTCATCGCAAATAGATCGATCCATCGATGTAGGATCATGATCAACGAACAACATTTAGTTCGGGTATAAAGATGTGAGGAGGTTAAGCTCTGGGAAAATCTCACTTCAGATTTTTTAGTTTGAGATTTGAAAAACCCGAAGCCCAGAAATCCGAAATGAATAAGGACCATCGGATATGGAGAACATACAATGACCATTATATCAAGGATATCTACGTCAGTAGAACATGTCAGCATGGACATTTGGCATACCACATCGGCAAGGACACGTGGAAAACCATGTCATAAGATCTATGTCACCAAACCATGTCAGCAAAGACATATGGCAGATCATGTCAGCAGACCACATCAGCAAGGACATATGGCAAACCACGTCAGCAAGGATGTTTGGTAGACCACGTTAGCAAGGACACATGGCAGACCATGTCAGCAAGTACACATGGCATAATTAGATGATGACAAGTGTCAAGAGGAAATTGGCTCGTGCCATGTCAGCAAGTGACGTAAGCAAGTTACATCACTCTGAGAGTTTTACTTCGGGAGTTCTACCACCAGCACTTTCCCAAAGCCCCTAAGTCTCGAATGTCAAAGTCCCGAAGTGGACACGAAATGTCCAATATAAAGATCACTTCGGGAGCATTCTCATCCGTCAATCTACTATAGTAGAAGGATAGTGTAAGTGGAAGCGTTAACCGACAACAAGTGGTCTCTGTCGTTCTATGACTTACTGAGTAGGTGATCACTCCAGAGGAAAGAAGGGATTGAGATTTGAAATATCCGAAGTCCAGAGACCCGAAGGAGATCTCGACCGTTGATCTGAAAGGGACACACGTCAATGTATTGACATCTCCGGAAGATTGACATACAGAGGAAAGAAGGAGTTGAGATTTGAAATCTCTAAAGTCCAAAGACCCGAAGGAGATCTCGACCGTTGATCCGAAATTTACATGCGTTAGTGGATTGACATCTCTAGAAGATTGACGTACGGAGGGAAGAAGGGGTTGATATTTGAAATCTCCAAAGTTCGGAGACCCGAAGGAGATCTCGACCATCGATCTGATGTCGGGTGTACTCTCAACTGTTGATCAAAACACAGTGGAAGGATAGCATAAGTATAATAGATGAAGTCACGGAGTAAATGGTGGTCATCCATATCATTGCTTGATTAAGTCCTGGCCATTGGATTAAGAAATGAAGTACAAGTCCAAGGATCGAATATGACCATTGATATGGTTCTGCTAAGTAAACATGAACCGTCCTATTCATTCAGAGAAATATACTTCGGGAGATTTGACATGCTAGAAGTATTGAAGTCCCGAAGTCCCGAAAATAGTCCATCTCATCGGGAGATTGAATTGTGACCTTTGAATTGATAAGCGCTTAAGTGCTTGTCTCACCTAATGTTTGATTAACTCCACTAGTCATATGGTAAAGAGATTTAAAAGGTAGAATGGAATGTGTCGCTTAAATTGATAAGCCTGTGGTTCTACGCCTATGATCATATGAACATGGTTTGAAGGAAGCGCCTATTTCTATTGTTACTGAGATGAAGGAAATTGATCCATACCTGTGATCGATTTATGAAAGAAAAGGGGATGCCAGGTTTAATGTTGAAGACCCGAAATGATGATCTCTGGTGGTCCCAAAAGTCGTTGTAAATAGACAAATTAGTTATAACTTGTTTCACAAGTTGGCTCAATAACTTAAACAATTTTTTAGCATAAGAAACTATAAATACAACCATGATTGGTTCACTAGATGGTGTGCTTGCGGAAGAAGGTGGGCTTGTGGAAAAGAGAGGCTCGCTGAGAAAGAGCGGCCTGCAGAGAAATATGAAGGAGATACAGACCTGAGGTCTGTGCGAATATACGAGGAAAGACGAAGTGAATAAGGTGCGAATATCAGAGGAAAGATGAAGTGAATAAGACGCAAATTTCAAAGAGAATATGAAGTGCAGTGATGAGTGCTGATTGTATACCTCTGATCATGAAACATAATTGACTCAATAATGGTTCACCGCAACTAGATTTGAATTACTGTATGAACTCTAGTTGGATAGACTGTGTTCTATTAGCAAGTTGGGTCTTGTGGCAAGTTGGGTCTTGCTTGAGAGTTGGTGCTCCTTACTTCAGTTGGTGCTGAAACAAATTAGTTGGTGCTGGGAAAATCCTTATTATTATATTCACATATATTCATATAAATTATATACAAACATCTGGTATATTTTGTGTGCACTGTGATTATGATTTGATTGTTCTTAATCTATTCAAATATGTTTTAGATGCTAACTTGTAAGAAGAAGAAACTTTAGAAAAGTCCACACACTAACTCACCCCCCCTCTTAGTGTGGGTGGTGTGTTCAACAATTGGTATCAGAGAGGGTTCCTTTACAACAGTTTAACCACTAGAAGGTAGATCCTGAAGAAATGGGTGGACAAATGGATCTCTCCGCAATTGAATTTCCCTTATTTGATGGAACAGATTATTCCTCATGTAGAGAAAATATGAAACAATATTTGAAGTCAAAAGGATATGAAGTTTGGAATTCAATGGTAAGCAAGCCCTGGTACTTAACTACCTCAAAGAATCTATCCAATATTACAGTCCAAAGAAAAGAAAGGAAGAACAATGAAGTGGCATTGAAGATTCTTTTCAATGGATTATCAGATACAGTCAAGGCAAGCATAGGACTATGCACATCCGCCAAGGACTTATGGCTGAATCTAGAAGAGATGTATCAAATCAAAATACAAGACACATAAGACATTCCTATCAAGGATGAAGAGGAAGACTCATCCATCAATAAAGGTAAAGAGTCTCCACAATATTTCGATTGCAATAATGTTGATATTGAATCCTCCCCTGCAAATAAAGAAGAATACTCAGATACATTAAAAGAATTTTCTATTAGCATTTATCTCATGGAAAAAGTAGAAGAAGAACTATCAAAGGCCAAACAAAAGTTTGATTGGAGTCTATGTGAATACTGCTATGAACATAATGATTCAGACTATAGCTATCTTCTTGACTACACTAAAGAATTTCTTGAAAAGAGTCAAAATCATATCTTGGAAATAAAGAAATGCTCAAGGACAATGAAAATATAATATATGAGTAGGATAATCAGTTAGAAGAAAAAGAAGAGGATATTGAGAAGCTGAAAAAAGAAATTAATCAAGTAAAATAAAAGAAGAAGGAAGATGGTGAGCTTAGCAATCAAAGGCATATCCTGAAAATAAAAGAAAAGCCAAAAAACAATGAAGAAATCATATCTGAGAAAAAGATTCAGTTAGAAAACAAAGAATAAGAGATCAAAAGATTGAAAACAAAAGTTGTTGATCTAACAAAAGAAAAGGAAGAGGAGATCGAGAGACTGAAAAATGAAATCCATCAAGCAAAGGAAGAGGAGATTAAGAGACTGGAAAATGAAATCAGTCGAGCAAAAGAAGAAAATAAGGAAGATGATGAACCAATCAAAAGCCTTCATATCTAAAAGAACTAAGGGAAAGCTATGTCAATCTTAAAATCCAACTTGAAGAAGCCAAAAGGAGAGAGGAGGTAGTGAGGAACCAGTTAGACAAAAGGGAAGAATCCTGTCATGAGCTAGAAGTAGAAGTTGTGAATCTTAGAAAGAAGGTTGCGAAGTCAAACACCCAAATCAAGTTCTTGAACATCTCCATGACCCTGGATGAGATCTTGGATAGTCATAGATCACCAAATGAAAAATCCAGTCTTGGATACAACAAGGAATAAATCAATACTCCTAAGAAACCTAATGCAAGTCCTTCATTTGTAAAAGGTGAAAATGGGTCTGACATAGGTCCTTCATTTGTAAAGGATGAAGACAGGTCTGACACAGCTCCTTCATTTGTAAAAAGTGAAAGCAGGTGTGACTCATGTTCTTCACATTCAAGGAGTAAAATAAACACTACAAAATTTAGAAGATCAGATCAAGAAAGACATCCAGAAGCTACTCATACACCTCAAAGAAAGTTTAGAAGAGAGACACCTTCATGGATGTGTATGAGAGTGTTTTTAACGGTTATTATTTTTATTGTAATGAATATGGTCATAAAGCCTTGGATTGTAGGCATCATGGAAGAAAACAATTTGGTAGGTTCAACAACAATATAAGATGTTGGAACTGCAATCATGTTGGACATATTGTTGCACATTGTTACAGTATGAGATGCTATAGTTGTGGTGGATATGGCCACAAATCCTATAACTGTTGGAACTCAAGAAAAAATTCAATGAGAAATGCTTCATACAGTATGACAAAAGGAGTAAATGGAACATGGAAGAAAAATGAAGTTGCAGTAATAGAAGATCAGAGAACAAAGTTCAAGAAACCAGGACACTCACAGAAGTGGATAGCAAAGATTGAACAAGTGAACATGAGTGAAGTTAACTGCTGCAAAAATAATTGTAGTCATGTGACAAGCATTGTATAAACTTTCTCAGACAAATTTAGAGAAATGTAAAGTAAATAATCATCTTGGATAAAGACGGATACATCTGGTTAAAGATCGATGAGAATCAATGGCCAGATCCAAGAGTTGTTTGAATAAGATGAGCTACAATTGCGTAGTGTTCCAGTCAGACAACAACATCCACAAAAACAACATTCTGATGTACAAAATGATGTACATGACATCCTGTAGACATAACAAGAGGAGAGACCCTGTAAGAAAAAGTTACCCTTTTAGAAACAAAGGGGGAGAACAGTTAGTAAAAACTCAGGAGAAGTTTTGGTTAGTAAATGAGAAAGTAATTAGACTAAGTTTTTGAAAAGACTTGATCACTACAAAAATTGGTATCAAGAAGACTACTCATTTGAAACACAAAAATCCCAATCAACTGAGACAAGAAGTTAGTAAATTAACAAGGGAAGAAACCTTGTCAGGAAGAGCTACCTTTTTAGAAACAAAGGGGGGGAGTAGTTAGAAGCAGAGAGAGAGCATATTGACAGGGGGAGTTATTCAGTTATGGAAGGAAGAACATGATTGTAGGAAGAGTTACCCAATTTCATATTTTGGTCAGTAACATACAGAGATCGAAAGCGTAAGCTCAGGAGGAGGAGCGAACAATATGAATATCAAAGCTCAGAAGGGAAAAGGCAGTACACAAGCGAATGAAGACCAAAGCTCAGAAGGAAAAGCGCATTGCATAAGTGTCGTTGGGATCGATGAAAATATTGAGAAGTCGACCAATGAACAGGAAAAGTAAGAAGACTCAACAACCATCCGATCAAGAAAGTAACAGTGTTGATTGTCTCATATAACGAGCGTCAGTAATATGAGTGACCGTGGGCTTGAGGATCGTTGGAGGATCATGACCGTCAAATCTGCAAGCTAGATCAACATCAAGGATAAATTGCGAAGATTGGAAGGAGAATTAAATGACTCCCTAGTTCCAATCCCTCAATTGGCCTAGATCATTAGATCTCATAGACTCGGATATCGATAACTGTGGTTGATCCAACAAGCTATCATTTTAAGTCATATTAATTCATGACTGTTGGATGGGAAATCGCCAGATCAACGACAGGGATGAATTGCGGAGATCGAAACGAGAATTAAATATCACGCTAGTTCCAATCCCGTAATTAGTCAGGACTGTCCGATCTTATAGATTCGAAGATAGACGATTGTAGTTGACTCACCAACAATGCACAACTTCCAATCGCGAAGTTTGGGTGATGAGTTAAATCACTCGCAAGTTGTGGTTCTGCAATCATCCTTGATCATGGATCTGCGTCAATAATCTTCACAACAGTTGGATCACTTTTGAGTGAAAGGGAAGGATAAGCGGGGCAAAATGATTGAGATTTTGATTATCTGAATAACCGTCGACCATCGGATCAAACCCGAATTCTTGTCAGTTTTCAGATCATTTCAAAGTGGAAGGATAGGATAAGAAGGGATAAAGGGTTTATATTTTGATTATCTGAATACACGTCGACCGTTGGATCATACCCGAATTCCCGTCAGTCATCGGATCATTTTTGAGTGGAAGGACAGGATAAGCTAGAAGAGTTGCATCACGAACAGATTGATTCGTCGATCTAAGATCCTGATCAATGAACATCATTCATTTTGGGTCTAAATATGTGAAGAGGTTACGCTCCAAAAGGTTTGAGATTTGAAATTCCCGAAATGCGAATTTTCGTCAGCCGTTGGATCATTCTAAGTGGAAGGACAGAATAAGATAGAAGAGATACATCATAGACAGATCGAGCCATCGATCTAGGATCATGATCACCAAACAAAATTTAGTTTGGGTATAAATATGTGAGGAGGTTAAGCTCCGAGATAATCTCACTTCATATTTTTCAGTTTGAGATTTGAAAAACCCGAAGCCCAAAAATCCGAAATTAACAAGGACCGTTGGATATAGAGAACATACGATGAACGTTAGATCAGGGAGATCTACGTCAGTAGACCACATCATCAAGGACATGTGGCATACCACGTCATAAGATCTACGTCAGCAGACCACGTCAGCAAATACATAGGGCAGATCACGTTAGGAGACCACGTCAGCAAGGACATATGGCAGACCACATCAGCAAGGACGTGTGGCAGACCACATTAGCAAGGAAACGTGGAAGACCGTGTCAGCAAGTACACATGGAATAATTAGATGATGAAAAGTTTCAAGAGGAAATTGGTTCATGCCATGTCAACAAGTGACGTAAGAAATTTACGTCACTACGGGAGTTTTACTTTGGGATTTCTACCACCAGCGCTTGCCCAAATCCCTGAAGTCTCGAATGTCGAAGTCCCAAAGTGGACAAAAAATGTTTGATCTAAATATCACTTCGGGAGCATTCTCATCTGTTGATCTACTACAGTGGAAGGATAGTGTAAGTGGAAGCGTTAACCGACAACAAGTCGTCTCCACCATTCTATGACTTACTCAACAGGGGATCACTCCAGAGGAAAGAACGGGTTGAGATTTGAAATCTCCGAAGTCTGGAGACCTGAAGGAGATCTCGATAGTTGATCCGAAAGGGACACGTGTCAGTGGATTGACATCTCCAAAATATTGACATACGGAGGAAAGAAGGACTTGAGATTTGAAATATCCGAAGTCCGGAGACTCGAAGAAGATCTCAACCGTTGATCTGAAAGGGAAATGCGTCAGTGGATTGAAAACTCTAGAAGATTTATGTACGAAGGGAATAAGGGGTTGAGATTTGAAATCTCCGAAGTTCGGAGACCCGAAGGAGATCTTGATCGTCGATATGATGTCGGGTGTACTCTTAACCATTGATCAAAACCCAATGGAAGGGTAGTGTAAGTATAATAGACGAAGTCGCGGAGTAAATGGTGGCCATCCATCTCATTGCTTGATTAAGTCCTGGCCATTGAATTAAGCAATGAAGTAGAGGTCCAAGTATCGAATCTGACCATTGATCTGGTTCCGCGAAGTAAACATGAACCATCCGATCTATTCGAAGAAATATTCTCCGGGAGATTTGACATGTTGGACCATTGATCTGGTTCCGCGAAGTAAACATGAACCATCCGATCTATTCGAAGAAATATTCTCCGGGAGATTTGACATGTTGGAAGTCTTCAAGTCCTGAAGGGAAAAGTCTTGAAGTCTCGACAATCGTCCATCTCATTGGGATATTGAATCATGACCATTTAATTGATAAGCGATAAAACGCTCTTCTCGCCTAACATCTGCTTAATTCCTCTAGTCATATGGTAAAGAGATTTAAAGGCGAAATGGAATGCATCGCTTAAATTGATAATCTTGTGGTTCTATGCCTATGATCATATGAACATGGTTTGAAGGAAGCGCCTATTTATGTTGTTACAGAGACGAAGGAAATCGATCCATACCTGTGATCGATTTATGAAAGAAAAGGGGATGCCAGGTTTAACGTTGAAGACCCGAAATGATGATCTCTGGTGGTCCCAAAAGTCGTTGTAAATAAACAACTTAGTTATAACTTGTTGCACAAGTAGGCTCAATAACTTAAACAAGTTTTGATCATAAGAAACTATAAATACAACCATGATTGGTTCACTAGATGGTGTGCTTGCGAAATAAGGTGGGCTTGTGGAAAAGAGAGGCTCGCTGAGAAAGAGTAGCCTGCGGAGAAAAATGAAGGGGATACAGACCTGAGTTCCGTGCGAATATCCGAGGAAATACGAAGTGAAGAAGGTGCAAATATTAGAGGAAAGACGAAGCGAATAAGGCGTGAATTTCAAAGAGAAGATGAAGTGCAGTGATGAGTGTTGATTTTATACCTCTGATCATGAAACATAATTGACTCAATAATGGATCACCGCAACTATAGTTGAATTACTGTATGAACTCTAGTTGGATAGACTGCGTTCTATCAGCAAGTTGGGTCTTGTGGCAAGCTGGGTCCTGCTTGAGAGTTGGTGCTCTCCGAGGAGTTGGTGCTCCTTACTTCAGTTGGTGTTGAAACAAAATAGTTGGTGCTGGGAAAATCCTTATTATTATATTCACATATATTCATATAAATTATATACAAACATATGGTATCTTATGTGTCCATTGTGATTATGATTTGATTGTTCTTAATCTGTTCAAATATGTTTTAACTGCTAACTTGTAAGAAGAAGAAACTTTAGAAAAGTCCACACATTAATTCACCCCCCCCCCTCTTAGTGTGGGAAGTGTATTCAATAATTGGTATCAAAGAGGGTTCCTTCAGCACAGTTTAACCACTGGAAGATAGATCCCGAAGAAATGGGTGGACAGATGGCTCTCTCTGCAATTGAAGCTCCCTTATTTTATGGAACAAATTATTCCTCATGGAGAGAAAATATGAAACAATATTTGAATTCAAAAGGATATGAAGTTTGGAATTCAGTGGTAAGCAAGCCCTGGTACTTAACTACCTCAAATAATCTATCCAATATTAGAGTCCAAATAAAAGAAAGGAAGAACAATGAAGTGGCGTTGAAGATTCTTTTCAATGGATTATCAGATACAATCAAGGAAAGCATAGGACTATGCACATCCGCCAAGGACTTATGGTTGAATCTAGAAGATATGTATCAAATCAAAAGACAATACACATAAGACATTCCTATCAAGGATGAAGAGGAAGACTCATCCATCAATAAAGGTAAAGAATCTCCACAATATTTCGATTGCAATAATGTTGATATTGAATCCTCCCCTGCAAATAAAGAAAAAGACTCATATACAATAAAAAAATGTTATGTTATTATGTATCTCATGGAATAAGTAGAAGAAGAACTATCAAAGGCCAAACAAAAGGTTGATTGGAGTCTCTATGAATACTGCTATGACCATAATGATTCAGACTATAGCTATATTCTTGACTACACTAAAGAATTTCTTGAAAAGAGTCAAAATCATATCTTGGAAATAAAGGAAATGCTCAAGCACAATGAAAAGATAATATATGAGAAGGATAATCAGCTAGAAGAAAAAGAAGAGGAGATCGAGAAGCTAAAGAAAGAAATTAGTCAAGTAAAATAAAAGAAGAAGGAAGATGGTGAGGTTAGCAATCAAAGGCATATCCTGGAAATAAAAGAAAATCTCAAAGACAATGAAGAAATCATATCTGAGAAAAAGATTCAGTTAGAAAACAAAGAAGAAGATATGAAAAGATTGAAAACAAAAGTTTTTGATCTAACAAAAGAAAAGGAAGAGGAGATCGAGAGGCTGAAAAATGAAATCAACCAAGCAAAGGAAGAGGAGATTGAGAAACTAAAAAATGAAATCAGTCAAGAAAAAGAAGAAAATAAGGAAGATGATGAACCAAGAAAAAGCCTTGCATATATAAAAGAACTAAGGGAAAGCTATGTCAATCTTATAATCCAACTTGAAGAATCCAAAAGGAGAGAGGTGGTAGTGAGGAGCGAGTTGGACAAAAGGGAAGAATCCTGTCATGAGCTGGAAGCAGAAGTTGTGAATCTTAGAAAGAAGGTTGAGAATTCAAACACCCAAATCAAGTTCTTGAACGACTCCATGGCCTTGGATGAGATCGTGGATAGTCAGAGATCACCAAATGAAAAATCTGGTTTTGGATACAACAAGGAAGAAATCAATACTCCTAAGAAACCTAATGCAGGTCCTTCATTTGTAAAAGGTGAAAATGGGTCTGACACAGGTCCTTCATTTGTAAAGGATGAAGACAGGTCTGACACAGCTCCTTCATTTGTAAAAATTGAAAGTAGGTATGACTTAGGTTCTTCATGTTCAAGGAGTAAAATCAACACTACAAAATTTCGAAGATCAGATCAAGGAAGACATCCATAAGCTACTCATACACCTAAAAGCAAGTTTAGAAGAGAGACACCTTCATGGATGTGTATGAGAGTGTTTTTAACAGTTATTGTTTTTCTTGTAATGAATATGGTCATAAAGCCTTAGATTGTAGGCATCATGGAAGAAAACAATTTGGTAGGTTCAACAACAGTATAAGATGTTGGAACTGCAATCACGTTGGACATATTTCTGCACATTGTTACACTATGAGATGCTATAGTTGTGGTGGATATGGCCACAAAGCCTATAACTGTTGGAACTCGAGAAAATAGTCAATGAGAAATGCTTCATACAGTACGAAAAAAGGAGTAAATGGAACATGGAAGAAAAATGAAGTTGCAGTAATAGAAGATCAGAGAACAAAGTTCAAGAAACCAGGACACTCACAGATGTGGATAGCAAAGACTGAACAAGTGAACATGAGTGAAGTTAACTGCTGTAAAAAGAATTGCAGTCATGTGACAAGCATTGTATAAACTTTCTCAGACATCTTTAGAGCAATGTACAGTAAAGAAGCATCTTGGATAAAGACGGATACATCTGGTTAGAGATCGATGAGAATCAATAGGCAGATCCAAGAGTTGTTTGAATAAGATGAGCTACAATTGCGTAGTGTTCCGATAAGACAGTGACATCCACAAAAACAACATTCTGATGTAAAAAATGATGTACATGACATCCTGTAGAGATAACAAGAGGAGAGACCTTGTTAGAAAAATATACCCTTTTAGAAGCAAAGGGGAAGAACAGTTAGTAAAAACTCAAGAGAAGTTTTGGTTAGTAAATAAGAAAGTAATTAGACTAAGTTTTTGAAAAGACTTGATCACTACAAAAATTGGTATCAAGAAGACTACTCATTTGAAACACAAAAATCCCAATCAACTGAGATAAGAAGTTAGTAAATTAACAAGGGAAGACACCTTGTCAAGAAGAGATACCTTTTCAGAAACAAAGGGGGAGAGTAGTCAAAAGAAAAGAGAGAGCATAATGACAAGGGGAGTCATTCAGTTATGGTAGGAAGAACATGATTATAGGAAGAGTTACCCAAGTTCAGATTTTGATCAGTAACATACAAAGATCGAAAGTGTAAGCTCAGGAGGAGGAGCGAACAATATGAATATCAAAGCTTAGAAGGGAAAATGTAGTACACAAGCTAATGAAGACCAAAGCTCAAAAGGAAGAGTGCATTGCATAAGTGTCGTCGGGATCGATGAAAATATTGAGAAGTTGACCAATGCATAGGAAAGGTGAGAAGCCTCAACAACCATCTGATCAAGAAATTAATGGTGTCGATCGTCTCATATAATGGGCGTCGATCATAGGGCTTGAGGATCATTGGAGGATCATGACCGTCAAATCTGCAAGCCAGATCAACGACAGGGATAAATTACAGAGATTGGAAGGAGAATTAAACGGCTCGCTAGTTCCAATCCCGCAATTGGCCTAGATCGTCAGATCTCATAGACTCGAATATCAACGACTGTGGTTGATCCAACAAGAGATTAGTTTAAGTCATATTAAGTCATGACCGTATAATGTGTAATCACCATATCAACGGCAGGGATGAATTGCGAAGATCAAAAGGAGAATTAAATATCGCGCTAGTTCCAATCCCACAATTAGTTAGGACCGTCCGATCTTATAGCTTCGAAGATTAAATATTGTAGTTGACTCACCAACAACGCACAACATTCAATTGTGGAGTTTGGGTGACCATTTAAATCACTCGCAAGTTTTGGTTCCACAATCATATTTGATCATGGATCTGCTTCAAGAATATTCACAACCGTTGGATCACTTTTGAGTGAAAGGACAAGATAAGCAGGGAAAAACGATTGAGATTTTGATTATTTGAATACCCTTCGACCATCGGATCAAACACGAATTCCCGTCAGCTATCAGATCATTTCAAAGTGGAAGGATAGGATAAGTGGGGCTAAAGGTTTGATATTTTGATTATCTGAATACCCGTCGACTGTCAGATCATACCCGAATTCCCATCAGCCGTCGAATCATTTTCGAGTGGAAGGATAGGATAAGCTAGAAGAGATGCATTGCAGACAGATCAAGCCATCGATATAAGATCCTGATCAACGAACATCATTCATTTCGACTCTAAATTTGTGAAGAGGTTACGCTCCATAAGGTTTGAGATTTGAAATTCCCGAAATGTGAATTTTTGTCAGCCGTTGGATCATTCTAAGTGGAAGGATAGAATAAGCTAGAAGAGCTACATCGCAGATAGATCGAGCCAACAATCTAGGATCATGATCGACAAACAACATTTAGTTTGGTTATAAATATGTGAGGAGTTTAAGCTTCAGGATACAGACCTGAGGTCCATGCGAATATCAGAGGAAAGATGAAGTGAAGAAGACGCGAATATCAGAGGAAAGACGAAGTGAAGAAGGCATGAATTTCAGAGAGAATATGAAGTGCAGTGATGAGTGTTGATTGTATACCTCTGATCATGAAACAAAATTGACTCAATAATGGATCACCGCAACTAGAGTTGAATTACTGTATGAACTCTAGTTGGATAGACTGTGTTCTATCAACAAGCTGGGTCTTGCTTGAGAGTTGGTGCTCTCTGAGGAGTTGGTTCTCCTTACTTCAGTTGGTGCTGAAACAAAATAGTTGGTGCTGGGAAAATCTTTATTATTATATTCACATATATTCATATAAATTATATACAAACATCTGGTATCTTTTGTGTCCATTGTGATTATGATTTGATTGTTCTTAATCTGTTCAAATATGTTTTGACTGCTAACTTGTAAGAAGAAGAAAAGTTAGAAAAGTCCACACACTAATTCACTCCCCCCCCCGCCTCTTAGTGTGGGCGGTGTGTTCAACAGAGGATTGTTCAAAGGAAAAGGAGTTTGTGTACATGACGAAGACCATACTAACACCAAGTTGTATAGTTATGAGGGAATCCCTTTTCTTCTCCCTATATTTGTTTGTGATAAGTATTTTTTGCAGAGGTTTGTTGACAATATAAGGCATGGTCTATCCTTTTTGATAAAACGAGAAAGAGGCAATTTACTTCATTACCTATTAATGTTTCCAATACAATAATGAGAAGTTCCTCCCATTTAATAGATTTTTCTGAAATGCTTAACAAATTTAATCTGAAGGAAGCATAACCCCTAAAAGGTTTCAACCTTGAAGGGATGTTTTTTGAACATTTGGTGTCCATGAGATATAATAATATTTTCATGAGGATTACTAAATAAATTGATGATAACGACCCAAATACCCCAAAGAAGAAGGAGAAACATGTATGTAATGATTATTTTGTCACCAAATTTAGTTCAAACACTCAACGAAAACAAAATAAAACAAGGCAACAAGGGAAAGGTGCTACCAATGTGCAATATTCTTCTTACCCCCTGCACAAAAGAAACAATAATCAAATATAAGGAGAGCAGAGAACAATGAAGGATGTTCTAGAGGAGTTGATGAGGTTACCCTCATCATTCTAATATCGAAATAACACATGCAATATCACAACAGAAAAGGAAGAGAATCCCAAGAAAGAAGGATTCACGGAATTCAGGAACCTCGAGGAATCCAACCTATATGGAAATAGATACTACCATTGTACCCAACTAGGTATCACTACTAATTATTGAAAGTTAGAGAATTGCAGAGGGTTTGGCCCAAGAGGAACCAACTGTTTTTGAAGAGCAGTCTTTAACATTGCACAATGCCTACTGTAATAAAGAGGAGAAAAAATTACAAATAGAAAACGTCCACCTGAAGAATAAGAAAATAACTTAGAAATGAAATTCTAAGGTGGATTTTTCAGGAGTCGGACTCTTGGGACTCCTCAAATTGCATATCACTTCTGGAGACAATCTTTCTCATTCTATCTTAGAGAAAGAGTTAGAAAATCTCATATTAAAAAGAAGAATAAGTAAACTCAAGGATGCATTGAGTCTCAAACCATTGTTTGCAAAATCATTGGCTATTATTGCTCCAGATCAAATGCAATAGAGTACACCAAGAACATCAATATGGGTAAGTAAGGATGCCATATTGTTGAGTGAAGTAAGATTGTATGTCACGGAAAATATTAGTAAGCAACTTAATATTATTTCAGAAGCATGAGAAGTCAGTTCAAGTTTAAGAAATTTATCACAAAGGATTGCCAGCTTCACATAATATTTGAAAAGGGACTTGTAACACGATGAATATTTTTATAAAAATTATTTGAGTACCTTTATTGCATGGGTGTCTAGTTTAAGTGATTACCATAGAAATCAACAACAATTTCCTTCAAACCATAGGATAAAACAATTAAGAGTCGGTTGGTTGGAAAGGATACAAATGTTATGAGATTCAAATGCCACCTATATAAATATTAATGAAAAAAGAAGTGATGCATTCCTTAAAGCAATTGAAATTTTTAAAGACCTTGAAGGCCCACAACTTATAAGAGTCTCTATGGTTATAACTAAATAACAACTAGACACAGAGTTGAGCATAATTAAAGCTTCATGGGAAATTGAGTTCAACAACCTCACTATTTTTTCGGAGGATGAAATTAAGCGGTGGCTTGTTATCTTTGTAAATAATATTGAAGACCAATTGGAATTAGTCGAACATCTGTATTCTGAATTTAAAGAAATTGAAGAAGAGATGTTCTCACTCAAGGTTAAGCAGGACATCACAATCCTGCCAATGAAGGAATATATTGAAGAATGGATCAAGAAATTCTTGGCACAAATAGTTAACCCAAAATAACTACCAAGAAGTGATTATTCTAGGAAGCTTCAAAGCCCATGATGCTAAGGAAACATCACGAGAGAGAGAGAGAGAGAGAGAGAGAGAGAGAGAGAGAGAGAGAGAGAGAGAGAGATCCACCATTCCTCTGTTATTTTGTGAGTGCATCTCTTTTTGAAGCATTTCCCCTCTTTTCATCTGAGTCTTTGATCATATAGCTTTATTAGTGTATTGTTCATTTGTAAATCTAATCCATGCATGCATTTCTCCTTCTCTTCTAGGTCATTTTTACTATTTTATTTGGTCCATGGGAGCCTCATCCCAGTCCATTTCGACAAATGCATTTCCTTTAATCATTTAAGTATAAATAACATTATGTTTTGCGATAGGAAAGAACTTTATTCAAACTTGAACATCGATGAGTAATTATTTTTTGACTCTCGCAGAGAGCTATTATAGGAGTTCATAATATTTGTGGTTTCAAACTTTTTATAAAGAATGAGATCTCATGTATGTTTCTCCTATGCATCTTATGATTCTAAATGAATGAAATCATTTAAATCTCTCTGATTTTTGGGCCATCGGTCTTATTTTTTGTCTCTGAGTCTTGCTTCAAAATATTTCTTTTCTCATTACTTGAATTAATGGATGTCATGGAATGAATGTATTTTTTCTATTATTTCATGTGAGGTTATTATATTTCTACTATAATTCATTTATCTGTTCAATTATTTTACCACCTAGTCCACTCACAGGTGTTGATGTTATGAATGTATGAATCTATGTTATGAGTAATTCTATTGAATATCTACGTGAGAATGAGGATTACCACCTCTATAAAAATGTAGAGGGGATCTTGATAGGTCTTTCAAGAAGGCCCTAGGAGGTTGACCTTGTCCCTAACATGAAAAGAGATAAAAAACTGCAACCTTATAAATTGTTTCTCTATCTCCTCGGGTCTTTTTACAAACATTTTTTGTAAGGATTTGGATATAACCATTTCCATACTCAATCTTTATGGTCCTTATGAAGGAAAGGAGGCATTCTAGGAGAATTTGTTTGCAATTAAGTGTATCAAGTCTAACAATCTAATCGTTGGAGGAGATCAAAATTTTAGAATTAGCAGGGAGGGAATATGGGGGCCATCGACTCGTGAGGACAAGTTGGCCAATTTTTTCATTGATAATTTTGAATTCAAACGTATGGTTGATGTTTATCCTATTAACTTATGATCGACATAGAGCAACATTCATAGTGGTAATGATGGGGTATCAAAATAAATTGATTTCTTTCTTGCACATAATTTATTTCTCCAAAAAAATAGTTCTTACCATTCATGGGTAGGAATTGTATGTTGTTCTGATCATTACCCTGTATTTTTAGAGTTGGGATGCTAGGATGGAAAACCCAGTGTGCCCTTCAAGAATAAACCTTCTTGGGTAGAAGTGGAGTATTTTCATACCCTTATCCAGGAAAATTGGACCCCTTTTCAAGAGGATATAAATTTTTATGCTAGCTCTCAGTTTGTCTTCATCCTACTTAGGATTAAATAAAAGGTATCCTCCCAGGTTGGAGAACGAAGGAATATGAATGAGATATAACTTCGAAACCTTGAGCTCAAGCTTGGAATTATTTATGGTCAAATGCAAGGGGGATAGGGGTCTCCTTCATACTTGGAGGCTTGTCGATCCTTGGAAGCTTGTCGGTAAAACCTATTGCTGGAATAGGAAAAGTATTGGAGGCTTAAGAATTAGGCCATATGGATTTGGGCAAGTGACCAAAATACAATTTTTTTTCAAAAAATTTCCAACCATAGAAAAAATTATAATACCATTTAGGAACTAAAGGATTCACAGGGAAACAAGGCAAGATGATTCTCTGATCTGGCTACTTTAGTCGTCAAGCACTTCAAGGAGTTGTTCAAGGAACCCGAGCAAGTAAATATAGGGGAATTTTAAAGTGAGTTTCTTTGTTTCCTAGACTTATTGAAGATGAGGACAATAGACATTTGTATAGAAAATTTACTAAGGAGGAGCTTCAGGTGATCATTTCCAACTTCATAAAATATAAAATCTTAGGTTTGGATGGTTGGACAACTTAATTCTTTGAGGATTTTTTTGATATTATTGGGTCTGATCTGCTATGAGTGGTGGAAGAAGTTTGTATTTTGGGTAATATGTTGCATAGTATAAACTCTACCTTCATTACAATAATTCCTAAATTGGGTTTCCCTAATACCTTTGATGACTTTTGACCTATTTCCCTTTGTAATTGTCTTTATAAAATAATTGCTAAGATCATTGTGATCAAGCTCAAACCTATTCTCTCCAATATCATCTCCTTGTAACAATTCGGGTTTCTCAAAGGCAGGCTTATTCATGAAGAAATTGGATCAACTTAGGAGGGTTTACACTCTATTAAAATCCACAAATGCCTTGTTTTAGTTATTAAAATTGACCTTTCTAAATTGTATGATAGAGTATCTTGGATTTATCTCCATCTCTTGCTACTGCATATAGGGTTTGATATTCTTTTGATTAAATGGATTATGTCTTGCGTTACAATGGTTTCATTCATTGTCTTAATTAATGGTGTGATATTTCCATTCTTTAAATTGGCTCATGGTATTAGACAAGGATACTCGTTGTCACCTTACCTTTTCCTATTAGTAGCCGATGGTCTTATTTTTTAAATTTCCAAGGCCAAAAGAGTGAATTCCTTTCAAAGGATTAGATTGGGGTGACATGAAAGACTTACGCACTTGATTTTTGTGGATGATGTGCTAATATTTTTCTTTTGTGCAAAAACTAAATGAAGAATATTGAAGGACATTCCAAATATATTTTTTGATGCAACAATAATGCTCATTAATGTGAACAAATCTGTGATCTATCTCCTAGAATTAGAGGAAGAGAATAGTCTCATTTTCTCATACTTTTTCAATTTTCCCTTTCCAGTATTGGGGGGACAGGCTCAAATACCTTGGCTTTTTTATCAAACCAAACAACTATGGTATTACAAATTGAAGTTGGATTCTCACTCTGATGGAGTGAATACAAAAAAAATTGTGCAACCGATGGATTTCTCAAGGTGGAAGGTTAGTTCTTATATATTCAGTTATTGAAGTAGTTCCTATGTATTGGCAGTTGCTGGCTCTCATCTTGAAAGGGATTCTCTATTGCATACAAAAAAAAAAAAAAAATTACTTGTGGAAAGGCATCTCTGAATATATATGATCTCATTTGGAAAAATGGAAAATCATTTCCAAGTTTAAGAACCTGGGAGGCCAGGGATTAAAATATATTTTGGTGTTCGATCATACTCTAGAAACCAAATATATGTGGGTTGTTTTGACCTAGGATAGTGTTTGGAGGTGCATTCTAGTCGATAAGTACATTGCTTCTACTTCTATTCTGGATTGAATATGGAAAAGAAAAAATTCCACCACTAATGCTTCTAACTAATGGCAAACTTTGACACTTGATTTTTCTATTATTGATCAATTCTTATCTTGGAAAGTTAGAATTGACACACAAGTGAGGCTCAATAAAGACACCATTGTTGACTACGGGGAGATCATTTTTCTACACAAGGGTTTAGTAGTTTCTCTGTGGGATCTGGGCGTTTTCATTTTGAATAAAATAGGTGATGATACTTCATTGTCCATATTGCACCAAGGTTGGCTTTCCACAAAGGCTCTACCTTTGGATTCAAATTGGAATCATGTTTGGACCCAATTCATTTCAGAGCTAAAAAGGGCCCATATCCATCTACCATGAGTTGAGGATGAAATGGTATGATACTTTAATAAATTGGGGGGCCAATACTCAACAAAATATCGATATCAAGCCATGATATCATCAAGAGAAGACAATGCACTTTGGTGGTATAAGATGTTATGGAAGATCAAAGGGCTATTGAAAGGCATTCTCTTTTTCTTTTGCTTGTTCTTAAGGATCAGGTGTTGGCCTGGGATAGATTGAAATGTATAGGTAAACAAGGGACGATCCTTTGTTACATGTGTAAACAATCAATGGAATCAAATGCTCATCTATTCCTAGAATGTATGTTCACATGTCAAGTTCGGAAGGAGATTGAATGTCATATGGGGATGGTTCCTTTGTGGAATAAGAACATATTGTCAATTTTATTTCATGAATATTTTACATACCCCTTGTTGAAGGAGTTTAGATTTTTCCCAATTCTAGTTGCGTGAGGAGTATGGTTGGCCTAAAACACGTGTATTTTTGAAGATAAGGTCTTTCCCTATTTTAAATTCTCTCAACAAGATATTTCTCTGCTACCTCACTATAAGGATTCCTCTTCTCAAAAGACTAGTTAGGAGGTCAGAACAACAGACATCAACAAAAAATTGGCTTGGGGTTTTTTTTATGGTGCCTGTCAAGGATCAAATGATTTATGTGGGTTGGGGTTCAAGCTTCATTTTTAAGACTCTTATTATGTTATTGGAAAATCCAATATAGGACTAGGGACCAATAATATTGGTGAACTCAATGTTATGTTTGCACTTCTTAAATGTGTTGTAGAGAGGAATATGACAGAACTCCAAGTATTTGGTGACTCCATGTTGAGTATAGATTGAATGAATGGTTCAATACAACTTGACAATTTGGGTCTTCTACAACATGTTTAGCGTCTGAAAACTATTTATGCTCTCTTTAATCAAATCAATTTTATACATATCTTCAAATAACTTAATACTTCCATAGACTCTCTATCCAACAAAGCATTATATTTGACTGAAAATATCCTTGTTGTGGAGGAATTCTCTGATGGAGAAATGCTCTCCAAAAAGGAAGGGAATTTTATTGATATGTAACCACTTATACTCTTAGTTTGGATGGGCCCTTTTGGGATCTAAAATTATGCTTTGGCTCAAAGTTTTACTGGTCACTGGTTTCTGAACTTTTGTTGTTGGAAAGATGTTATCTATGAAAAGAGTTTTAAGTTCCTATAAAGCAGATATGATAAAATCTATGATCAAGAACTTTGTTACTATTTTGTATGTGCTTTTGGGCTTTTGAATTRTACTCTCTTTTTATCTAAAATAGAAGTTACATTTTTTTCCAAAAAAAAAAAAAAATATCAAAATATCAATTATATCTATATACTTTTAACAACATTAAATTTTACTTTAAAAAACTTAAAAATTAAATGGTTTTGACATTTAAAAAATTTATTTACATAGCCAAAATTCATTTKCAATCCCAAATATAATAATAAATTAACATTTTAAACTTATAATTTTTTATTCATCTCCATACTTAATAAATTCAAGATTAAAATACTACTAAGTACTTTGGATTTGGAATCTATACTTGATTTATCATGAACTCGTCTCTTATGTTTTAAGATATTGTGTTGAATTGTTACTTATAATATTATTTAACATATTTTATTTACATGTGGAAAGTGATATTCTTCCTTTGTTATTATAATAAATAATGAATAAATATAAGAAAACAAATTTGTTATTATAATAAATAATGAATAAATATAAGAAAACAAATATAGTCAATATTGCCTTTGCCTTTGGAGTTACTAAAAGTTGATACTTTAAACAATTATTCTCTAAAATTAAAATTAAAAGAAAAATAAAATTAATAACTCAAAATCTCATCTTTATATATTTTCATATTTTCAACATGTAAAAAAAATTATATAAATTGAAAATATATAATTAAACAATAAAAAGCATTCAAATAATAATATAAAAAAACACTTTTATTATTAGTCATTACCTTTTAAGTTGTAGGGATTATAGTAATCGATCTACTTTTTAAAATTACATTACACAATCAATACTTTTTTAATCTTTTTAATAAATAATTGTTAAAAAAATATTAAACAACTTCTTCCAATATTTTTAAAACCTTTTTAATAAATAATTGTTTAAAAAAATATTAAACAATTTCTTTGGAATCATTGGAGATGCAAACAATATAATATAATTTATATTGGTTCAAGGTCTCAAAGATCACCTATATTTTTTAAATGCTCTAAAGGGTCCAATAAATAATCAACACAGAAACATCACAAATGCACAAATGGTGCATATTGAATGAAGGCCAAATCCCAAGCCTACCCCATTACAAGCCTTTGAAGGTACGACCCAAACATTATATTCTTTCACCACTTTTATGCTATGTCTCAATGACTTTATATTTCCATTCATAAAAATCTTTAATATATCTTTCATCATGAGAGACACTTTGAAAAAAATAAATTTAAAACTCTAAAAATGTGATGTGAAAAAAAATAAAAAATTAAATAATAATAAAATATTTCATTTGGATAACAAAGAACATATCTCAATAATGCATTTAAGTTTCTCATTAATTAGAATATTAGAGATTATGCAATTTTTCATTTTTATATTTTTATTAAAAATAATCATGATAAGTGGAACACATATGAAATATTTATAAAATTAAGATATAAGATAGATATATTAAACATATTAAATATTTATAAAATTAAGATATAAAATAGATATATTGTAATTTGATTTAGTTAAGTGGTTATTAGGAATGATTATTATCTTCCTTACCTAGATTCAATTCCGACTAGTAATATGTTGAATTCATAACCAATATATTATTGTAATGACTTCTAGTTATGTTGTTAATGTGTTTTGAAGATTCTTCATGGTAAATTCAATTATAAACATGGAATTAATGAAATGTCCAATAACATTGACCACAACTTGTTAAACTAACTCTTTGAATTACTCTTTAACTAATACTTATAAATAAAATTATTTAATTCTTTACCAAGTCCCTTATATTTTATTGAATATTTTATAATTTTGATATGTGAAATTATGAAAAGATATTTGTAAGAAAAGTGTACCTTGTCATTATATTTATAAATGCAAGTTGAGATTAAAATAGTTTAAATAGCACTAACATAGATGTGTAAAGAGTGCTTTGAGCTTTATGTAAAAGGTTTTAGGGTTGATCCTCACACTAGTTACATTTATTTTATGCTTCACCTAATGTGCCTACCAAGTTAAGTGTTGTGGATCAAATTGACTTAATTTCAATAAATATCTCTATCCACTTATTCCGGTTTTAGATCCAATCAAGTTATTAGAGTTGCTAGATTGCAACCACCTCCAACTTATTTATTCTATATCAATTAAAAAACAATAAGTAAAAAAAAGAGTCTTAACGACCTTATCATAATAGAAGACTACTACAAAGATCTAATCAAATTAATTAATACCAATAAATTTACACTAAATATCATTCACAAATACATAAAAATACCCAAAAACATTTTTTCCATTTTTTCCAAAAACAAATAAACAAGAATTATAAAGTCATAAAAGAAAGTGAACTAAATCTTTGTTATTTGTTAATTAAAACAAATACACATAAATTATAAAGTCATAAAGGAAAGTAACACATAAACAAGAATTATAAAGTCATAAAGGAAAGTGAACTAAATCTTTGTTATTTGTTAATTAAAACAAATACAAATAAATTATAAAGTCATAAAGGAAAGTGAACTCAATCTTTATTATTTGTTAATTATAAAAGTAAGTGAACACACCAAAATACTTTAACCAAAAATAACATAACATAGCATGATAGAAGGCATCTACTTTAGCTTTTTAAAAATATTCACTTTTTGCAACACATTAATAAAATTGTAATTCAAAATACTTTAACTAAGAATACCATGAAAGACTAGGACAAGAGGCATCTCCTTTATAAATCAAAATACTTTAGAATGACATGAAAGACCTGACAAGAGGCATCTCCTTTAACTTTGAAAAAAAAGCACCTTTTCTATATATTGCAAGAGGATATAATATTTCTTTTTAATCAAAACTTAAGAGGATATATATTGCAAGAGCATATCTTGTTTTTTAAATCAAAACTTAATTATAGAAAAAGAGGATATCTTGTTTTTTAAATCAAAACTTAATTATAGCAAACTGTTAATGACATCCCAAGTAACACATCATATGAATGTGTTGTCATATATATTTTTAAATCAAAACTTAATTATGGCAAACTGCTAATGGCATCCCAAGTAACACATCATATGAATGTGTTGTCATTACTCCTTACAAGGTGCTCCCCAAGTCAAACTACCAACCTAGGTGACATGACAAGTTAGACTTTTTGGGTCACTAGGTTGGTGACTTCTCCAAAAATGGCATAATGGAATGTGCAAAATTTGAAATGTGCCATTGAGTAGGATTGGTGACATGACAAATTAGACTTTCGGGTCACTAGGTTGGTGACTTTTCCAAAATTGGCACCATTGATTGTGCAAAGTTTGAAATGTACAATTGACCAGGATCTAGTTGTTTAGTTTCCCTTGCCATGATTAGGGCTCTGTTTAGTTTTCCTTGCCATGATTAGGATTCTGTCTATTTTGGATAGTGCAATTGACTAGCCCCATGCCATGATTAGGATGCTCCCCACTTAATAATTTAATGAGATTATACCTTCTGGAAGGATAATCTCTCTAGAAATCTATCACGTTCATGTCTAACATGAGCATGTAGGTCTTAGTGGAAGCCGTGTAACTAATCATTACCTTAACTTTAAATACACGAACAAAACTATGAAGTGACACTTATGGGCAAATTGCAACCTTGAAAGGTTATGGTTTCAACTTGTCCTGATTGTTGCTTCATTATTCGAGATATATATATTTTCTTATTGTTACTTTATGATTTGATATAGAACAATTTTTGCAAGTTACAAACCAAATTGTTGCAAGTTACAACTTGTCATTTGCCAAATTGTACTTACAAATCATAATGATTCAAATAAATTGATGGTTAACAACTTTATAAATAATAACTATTTTGAAAATGATACAATACTATATATCAAAACAAAAAAAAACAAAAAAAATTAATATTGAAAATTCTAAAAAATTAAGAAAATAAAGTTTAATATATTATTATCAATATTGAATAATACTAATAATTAATATTGATATATTAATATTTTATATTGAATAATATTAATAATTAATATTTTAAGTATATAAAGTGTTAAAAAAGTTGTGCCTTTTTATATACTTGTATTACTCATAACTTACACAAATAAATCATTGTAAAATGTTTCTTGGGATCATGGCATCAATACTAAAATTACATTAAATCATTGTAAAATGTTTCTTGGGGGTCATGGTATCAATACTAAAATTAAGTGAACCTCAATATTAAAATTACACTAAATCATTGTAAAATGTTTTTTTGGAGTTATGGCATCAATACTAAAATTAAGTGAAAATTTAGGAGAGTGGTTGGATAATCATGATTGAGTTTCAAATTTCAATGGTCATCTTTGTATTTTATTTAATCTCGGTGTTTGAGTGACATATAATTTAAAATTTATATTTTTTAATTATTTTTTCAAATTTGATAATCTATATATAATTAATTGCATTTTATCTTTTCATGTAGCAAAGATAAAAATATAGTTAAAAAACTAATTCAACGATATTGTGCTATTTTCTTAAAAGATGTTTTTTTTTAAGGACTATGGTGAATTTTGTTCACAAGTTATAGTTTTATTTTCCAAAATTTGAAATTTTATTTTTTAGTTTGATTTAAATTTTTAGTTTTCTTTTATAGCTAATTCTTAATTATAAGTTAACATCAAAGAGAAAGAAAAACCCAACTTGCAATAATGATTTTCATAGGCCAAAGCACACATGCAAATAAATTCTACTAATTTGATGGTTAACAACTTTGGAAACCATAATGATTTTGAAGATGAAATGATTATATATATATATATATATATATATATATATATATGAACTAATTTAGAAAATGTTCCAAAATGTAGAATAAATTTTAATATATTAATTAAACAACTAATCATAATAATATTGATATTAAAGTAGATTTAATTTTAAATACAAATTTCATTTTATAGAATGATAAGTTGTTAATTATTTTTATTAACACTAAATTGTATCTTCATTAATGTTCCTAGTTTATACAAATAAATCACTAAGATTCATGTATATACTCCATACTTTATTGTAACATCCAAGTATGAGGGCATAAACACAATGATGAAATATATGTTAACTATGAGTAATTAGTTTGCATTACTATGAAGAAATATATGTTAATTAGTTTTTATTTGCATATTTCATAATGTATTTTTTCTTAATCCAAGTCTTTAATTTGTTAATGAAATTTTTGGTTTTCTATCATGATTGGTTATAAATTTCAGTGTTTATTTATTTGTTTTTCTATTCATTATTTTTTTTCAAAATTTAAAAATTTGTAAAATAGTTATAATTTATTTAATTTTATGATTTTTAAATTTTTAATTCAACATTAAAATTGATATATTTTAAATAAAATAGTTATTTTAATGTAATTAAATCTATAATTAAATCCATCACATATTTAAAAAAAACAAGAAAAATTAACAATATTCTTAAAATTGATTTTCCTCCCCAAAAGAGCATAAATTAAGTATGACCCAAATGATTATGGTAAATAAGAATCACCCCAATCATAACCCATTATTACGTGAATCTAAATGTCAGTTAAAACCACCTAACACCTTTTGATCCAAAACTACCAAATTAGGCAAAGAATGTTTTTAAAGAAACTATCAATTGTTTTTTAATATATTATTTTTTTAATTAACAAACTTTTTTTCATAAAATATTAAAATGTATTATTGATATCCTCGTATGGGGTGTTGGGGACAAGCACCTCAATGGGATCAACCCCCGAGGAGGGTTTGTCTTCTATATCGATGGGCACGAGTATCATGTTGGGTTCCAAACTTGAGATCAAAAGTACATCAGGGCAAGTGGGTTTACAGAAAATAGGCGTTCTATTGTATGGAGAAATGAGACAACAAGTCCATTCACCACAATAACGAAATTAATGCTATTAAAGTCATGTACTTCAACCTCGACCCAACCTTCCCCTGTCTCGATTAATCAAGGTTTAATGGGCAAGACGACGAGGAGAATGAGAACCAAACAACTCTTTGGATCGAGGGATTCTTCACAGAGATAGAGAATGGATCATATCTTTAAAATTTCTACATCGAGGGATTAGAGGACCCATCAACCTTGCAGGTGGGCTGCCATTCATTCCTCTACCCACTCTTCCAGCCCAACGCTCAGAGCATTTGTTTGGGCCTCCATGGTGCCAAATAAAGGATACCCCATAGAATATCGCCATGGAGCTAGAGCTCCAACCGAAATTTCATCCCGTTAGGAAGGAGAAGACTTGCCAGCTACCAGGGTTCAATGTGATGTGTATGAGGAAATTTCCACCTTTCATGTCGCCACCCCGCCACGCTTTCAAGCGCACCTGCATGATGTTGAAGAAGAAGCTCAAATGGAAAGAAGCATGAAAACTGAACATGAGGTGGTTGAATCTATTATCAGATGGGTTCCAAATGTCGAAAACCTTGTGTTGAACACTCAACACACCCTAAAAATCCTCTGTCAAATTTTTACTTTTTGGGTACCACTTGATCTTTTGCACTGTCTGATTCAATTTCATTTTTGAAAATGTTTTGTATTTGGTTATTTTTGTGAGTCTCATCACCTATTCAGGTTTGTTTGAACTTATGAACCCCAATGACTAAAAAGGCCTTAAACACCTTAATAAATAATTGATAGCCAAAATACTTCACTCAACACACTCAGATTTGACATCAGAAAGAATTCAAGTAAGTATAGGAACCTTTCGAAAACAACAACCGCTAAGCGCCGATCTTCATCAGAATCGGTAAAATACGGGGAGGACAGACATCAACGAAGAACGAAAATATATCGTTGATAGACGATACCCAAGGAGCCTTATCGGGATCGGGGGAAATCCAGGAAGATCACAGGAAACATTTTGATTGTGATAAATTTATCCGCGATCGACGATCCTCGATGCGTTTTCGACATCGGGACTTTTTGAGAGAGACGATCCGAGAGCGTTTTGGTAGAATTATCGTCGATCTCCGATCCTTGACACTTTTCAGCATCGACAGGCTAAGGTTGGTTCTAGGACGAATGGCATAAGGAAAGTCCTGACTCCTGCTAACACGAGCAAATTGAGTCACTGGTCTTCAACTCCACGTGTATTTACTAGGTAAGAGGGTCGTACGGTCTAGCACTATCCCAAGTTATCCTTGGCCCCCTAAGACTGAGTCACAGCTCTGAGTAAGCATTGTCGTGTCAGCAATGTACGGTAAAATCAATTGATGTCGAAACTTTTGCAGGAGGTTATCAACAAAAAGGAAAGGTTCATAGCACGCCCCGATCCTCGATCCACCCACTGAAAGGGACACATGATGTGACATTTTAGCATTATATATGATTGGATTTTGAGCATTTAAATATCTAATTAATACCCAATCCTGCATTAGTTTCTACCTCGTGTACCAATTAAGCAACAACAATTTGAAATCACCGATAGACCAAATTACTACCCGCGTCATCAACCCACGATGAATTTAAGTTTAAACATCTTTGGAGATCTGGTGAAAGATTTAATGTAATTACACACATACCCGAATTGAATGGTTGATGCGACACAGTAAGATCACCCTTGTTTAAATCTCTAAAACTATTTTGAATAAATTCATTCTACGCAGAAGTGAATTCCCGAGAGTTCGAAGGAATAGAGCGAGCAATTGAAGAACTGTGTTGACCTTTTTGATCATTAGAACCAGGTTTAATGAGCTTCTAAGGAATGTATCCAAGTCTAACAATTCATTGGTTATAATTTTTTGGTCATCCATTTTCCTTTACATAGTATCTAAAAATTTTCTTGAGTTATAGGAACGATGCCGCCAAGAAAGCACACCAAGCAGTGGAAAGGATCGACTACATCAGCGTGGTTCAACAGGGCCGATATGATGAAGATCACGACATCCGGGTACTAAGGGAAAACAACATCGAACACATAAAGAAGTTGGTCGAATACTGGGTGAAAATGGCCCAAGAACCTCATAAAAAAATCCAAGAGAAATGGGTCGAGTGCGAAAAGAGCTGGACCAAGATCAACCGGGCAATGAAAGACATCGACCTCCTAGAATTTTGCACACCTGATGACTTTGTATACTTGCATGACATAGTCAAATTACATGTCGAACAAGACTCATCGTGGGCTGCAGAGATAACAAAGGTGGAGAACATGGCGCCAGGTCAAGTGCAATAGTTAAGTTCTAGAATATTCAAGTATCGAGCACAGGCAGTAGAGATAAGGGAGATCCTTTCGGCCTTGATGGAATAACACAGATTCCCATATGCCAACACATGCAAGGATCTCTTCATCAAATGGTCGGAGTATGAGAAGAGTCATCCACTCAAATGAAACATTTGATGACTCTTAGAAGACTGAGCAATGAAAGCACCATGTGGCGATGTTTTGTTTTACTTAGTTTTCACTTTTGATAGTTATTTTTAGTTAATAATATGTTATAAATAAAGGGATCGACATGTAGCAAGGGGTTAGCGGTTGTTGCAAAGACCCTCATTTTTTGATTTGTAAAGAACTATTTCGGAGTTACCTTAATTGAGAAGTCTTATTTAGGACCAGAGACAAGTTTGTGTTTTTCATCAAAAGCTTGTGTGATTACATCTGAAGAGGAATTATTTCTGATTTTATCTCATGAATGGATGTTGTAACGAGTAATAGCCTTTGAATCTGCTGATAAGTTATCTAATTCAATATTTTTATATTTCTTGTCTTTAATGATGAAAAGTAAATCGTTGTGTTGATATGTGATTGATGATTAGAGTTAAGGAAAATATTTTTCTTTCCATCGTTTATTGCATGTATGTTTTCTCCTGATAATCGTATCTCAGTCAATAATTGGAACACCAACAGGTTAATGTATTAGTACTAAGCTTGTTGTAGGTGTAAGAATCATTGTCTACATGTTTGAGCACGTGAGTTATCCCAAGCTCAACCTTCTCCAGTAGTTAAGATTTCCCACTCTGTTACCCAGTTGGTTTATACCGGATTTTATCTTGTATCGGCCCACCTATAAGAGAAAATACAAAAAGAGAACATTCGAACTGAAGGAGGATCTGTCACAAGAAAACGTAAATCCCATCGATTAATTGGTCGGATCACAAGATCTGGAGAACCAGTGCACCATTAAACGCTGCAGAGTATAATTGAGCCTCAGTGGCGGGTTTGGTTCCTACTGTTGAGTTAAATGGATTTAGGACCCCTCAACAGAATTGATTCTAGAAGGAGGGCCTGAAGAATGAATGGTTGACAATATTTTGTACAGAATTTTTTACACAGTCTGTAGATTCAAAACAACCCACATGCATGGCTAGTCATTCCCAAGACAGCCTACACACACTGAGTACTCCTGAAATGAGTAACTCACCCTAGCAAGAGGAAGAACATATATTCCTTGATATACCTTATTCTCTTCCTCACGAGTATTTGAATTAGTTCAGAAGACTCACAAGAGCTTACGCCTGACAAATCGGAGCGTTGCCCTTATGACGCAACCCCACCCTCGGTGGCACGGTCGCCCGCCAGGACCTTCTCTTTCTCCACGGCCCGAAGAGTCGATGCTCTTCCAACTCCCTCGGGAGTTTTTTACCCACAGTTACTTCCGACAATCCTCACTTCTTACTCTAACGAAGGATCGGTCTTCGCGGCTTCGTGAATTCTGCGACAGGGAATTTGACTCTCGGGTTCCGAGACCCGATACTTCCGATCAACGTTGACTCTGTCTCGGCATGTCGAGTCCTCGCGCTATCGCGACTCGCGATTTTATGCCACCGAAAGTTCAAACCCCGAGACCCGAGGTGTCGAGATGCCGATGACTCGGGGTCTTGCGACCTCGCCCACTCGTCACTTCCGGGGTCAGACTTTGAGGCCTCCAAACCCCGAGACCCGATATCCCGAGATCACTTGTCACATCGTCAAATCCCGACGTACCTCCTGCAAACGTTCCGGGACGTCGCGTTTCGCCTCCTTGTGACCTCACCCTATAAGGAACAAGAATTTTCCGTCGCGAACTCCCGATGCATCCGACCTACGAGTCAGGTCGCGATCTCAGTGATTCTCCACGACGATTCAAGTCATCGATTCTCTTCCTCTTGAAGAGTTTCTCCGTTCTCCACCTTTATCAATGTAAGTTGAAACTAAGGTGCTATCCCGCCAGGGCTTTTACCACCTCAGACCTTTTCAGAGATTTCTCGAACGCACTCCCTGTGCTTGAACTCCAACTCTTTCCAGGGTTGAAGTCCTTCCGGACTCTACACTGTCCCCGTCACAGGACTCCGGCCTCTTTGTTCCCAGACTTGCTTCTGAGACTCCAATCCGACCTGCACTCACCTGCATGGCTCGAATAGCTCAAAACGACTCTGAGTTAAAGAGAACCAGAATTCAACTGCTTAGCCTCCTCAACGCACTCTATGCAGAGGTATTCAACTGCACTCGATGCAGGAGTCTCCTGGCTTAAGCAGAGAAACAATTGAACTCATTCTCTCAGGCACTCAGCTTCTAATTCTTCCACATAATCACGTACATAGCATACGAAAGAAGGATATAACCAGAAACAAAGATAAAAAGGCATAATCCCAACAATACACAAGGGACAATCATGCCCATGGGATGGGATTCAACTTAGTCGCTCCTGGTGGATGAGAGTAAGAGTTCTCCTATTGAACCTCCTCTACACACTCTATGTGGAGGATTTCAACTGCACTCTATGCAGGAATCTCCTGGTTCAATCAGTGGAATAAGTGGAACTCATTCTCTCCTTTCCCCCAGATTTCTAATCTGCCATGAGATCACATATGCAGCATATATAATGAAAGAATAACAAGAAGCAAACATACAACAACATAAGGTTAACAGTATACAGAGAATAATCACAGCCATGAACTTGAATCACATTCCTTTATTAATTCAATATCTGTAGATGGGGTTCTCCACCAGCTCTCTGTTTGTTCTCCTTCCTTCTCCTCAATGCTAATGTTGATACTGACTCTACAATAATACAAAGGAGGGTGTCTATATCCTATTTTCCCCCTCAAAAGCTAAATTGTCAAATCTAGACTTAATGGTCTTATCTACCTGCACTAAATCTACTCTCTCTGCATTAAATCTAATAAGTGTCTCTGTTGTACAAGGACGAGAGCTTATCTGCTCGCGGTCTATTTCAGTATACAAGTACGCCTAAATATGGAGGCTTTTATGTAAACGGCGGCGCTCATCAAAATGGTCAAAACCGTGATGCTGGCGTCACCCTACGGTCTTTTCCTTTCTCTAAATGCAGCCTCACGTGACGAGGTGCGGATGCTCCTGCATCATACTCCTCGGCTCAAAAAGATTTCATGGGCTCCTGTCCATGAGCTCCTGTACGGTATGTCCGTGCTTTTGTATAATTGCCTCCTGTTCCCAGCTGGCGTCCTCTACTGGGTGGTTCTGCCACTTCACCAAGTACTCAAAGTATTGCTTCCTCCTGGTCTTCATCCCTAGTCTTTTATCCAGTATGTATTCTATCTGAGGTTTCTGTGCAACTGGTAATTGTTTCTGCCATTGAAGCACTAGTTCGCCCGTTCCAGTGTCTACTTCGTCAGCCCTGTATGGGTATAAATCCGAAATGTTGAATATCGGAGATATCCCAATGCCCTCTTGTAACTCAAGCTCGTATGCATTTTCCCCAAATCTCTTCAGGATTTTGCATGGCCCAATTTTCTTCATCTTGAGCTTGTTATATGTTCCCCTTGGAAACCTTTCTTTCCTCAGGTGCGCCAGAACCATGTCCCCAACCCCAAACTGAAGTTGTCTTTTTCTCTGGTCGGCTCTGCGCTTGTACTCTTGATTCGTCTTGTGCAGTCGCTGCTTCACTTCTGCATGAAGTTCTTGCATGGC
>ML807299.1:394273-441620 GCA_009831015.1 Picea engelmannii
GGGAAAAAAAATCCCGATCACCCGAAAGCACCTTTTCTTCCCCGAAGAAACCCTATAAACATCCATACACGAGAATCACCCAAGCTGGACTACAACATAGTAGAATATTTGAAGAAGTTGAAGGCAAACATATCTGTCATGGACATGTGTATAATCCCTCAGCAAAAGGACTTTCTATTACAAGCATTGAAATCAGTGGAAAATCGTACAATAAGAACTGACCAAGGAGAAAATCTGACTCCCACAGATCTAAGAAATAAACCAACTATGAATGCTTGCTCTGAATATAAGAAGGGAAAAACTTTTGTCCCATCGTTCCTTTTGACATTTGAATTCTTCAACAAAAACCTCCATAATTGTTTGGTTGACTCAGGAGAATCCTATAATGTTATGCCTTTGTATATATGCAAGAAATTAAATGCAGACCCTCTCAAAAGTGATAAACATGTGATACAACTAGACAGAACCTAAGTGAAAGTCATGGGGGAACTCAAAGATGTAATGATCAGGATGACTACTCACCCGGAATTGGTTCAAATAATTGACATAATTGTGGTAGATATCCCAGAAGCTTATGGATTTCTATTGAGTTGAGATTGGTCCGAAAATTTAAATGGATACTTTAGTATAGACTGGTATCACGTCTGGTTTCCATTGAAGGGACACACAAATATGATCAAAATTGATAGGGAAAGATATCTAAAACATATTTTCATTGACCTAGAAACCCCTAATGAGCCCTCATCAGCAGATTTCCCTGTGCTAGGCAATTATTCCTGTGACTCCGATTTCATAAATTTCTCCCCCCTCTCATATGATGTTCCTCTTACTCAAAACTATGAAATAAGTTTTCAATAAAATGTGCCAATGACGGTGGAAGAAACCCTCTTCTGTCAGGAACCGGTGTTAGAAATCATGAAACAGATAGGGGAAAAGGAGGAAAGTGGTATATAAAATGGAGCTGGCAGTTTTCACTCAAAAATGTGGACCTTATAGTTTGATGGATCTAAATCGCAAGAAGGGTCAGGGGCAGGGTGCATCCTCATTGATCCAAAAGGTAAACAAAATTTCTTTTCTTGTAGAGTAGAATTTGAATGCACAAACAACACCGTCGAGTATGAATCTCTACTACAAGGGATAAATAAAGCCATGGACTTAAACGTTAAAGAATTGAAGGTTTTCGAAGATTCTGAAATTATCATTAGACAAGTAAGGAACACTATACATTGCAACACTCCCCACCTGAGAAATTACCAACAATAAGTGCACAGACTAATAGAACGTTTTGAAGCCTTCAACATTACAACGATCCCTAGAACAAAGAAAACTCTTGTTGATTCTTTGGCCACTGTTTCCTCAAGGTTATCCCCTCTAGAAGACTACGAAACATCCTGATTCACTGTGGAGCTACTCTACAAACCGTCGATTCCCAACAATATTTCTAATTGGAAGGTTTTTGAAGGAGATGAAGAGATCATAAATTTTTTGACCAATCAAGATAACTTTAAATGCTTGGCCATTGACGATGAAGTATTTCAGGAGCAATTAGCAGAAACCGATTCTCATACAGATCAACTGACCGACAAACCAAGGTCTCACACGATACCGAAAGGGGTAGCTAATTTAGAAAACATTTTTGACTTAAGAGAAAGATTCAAAGGGTCAACTAACACAAAGACAGGGATTTCTTGTACCATGCACGAAACTATAAATATGGGAACCCTGGAAAACCCCAAGAGTATAAATATCAGCAAGACAGTATCTAAAGAGGAAAGGAAGGCCTATCTCAAAATTTTCAGGCAATATCAATATGTCTTTGCATGGTCCTACCGAGATCTGAAAATTTATGACACTTGTATCATTCAACACACAATCTCGTCAAAGAATGGAGTGAAACCTTTCCAATAGAAGCTCTGGAAGTACCACCCATCCCTGGAGCCTCTCATGTGTCAGGAGTTAAAGAAACTACTAGATTCCAAGATTATATTCTAGGTTAGGCACTCTGCATTAGTAGAAAATTTGGTTCCTATGAGAAAAAAGTATGGGGAGATCTGCTTATGTGTGGATTTCAAAAACCTCAATAGAGCTTCAGAAAAGGACAATTACCTAGTTCCACCAATGGAGAAATTCTTGCAGACCGTGTCTAGCTCTGATATTTTCTCCCTGCTGGACTGTTTTTCAGGCTACAACCAAGTTCTAGTTTCAAAGGAAAATCATTTGAAGACTATATTACGAACCAAGTGGGGAACTTTTTATTATAAGTGCATGCCCTTTGGGTTGATCAATGTAGGGGAAACCTTCCATAGGGCCATGGACGTAGCATTTCGAGGACTAATCAAGAAGTGTGTAGTAGTCTATTTGGATGATGTAACCGTGTGTTCAAAGAACATAGATTATCACATCCAACACTTAACCCAGATTTTCAAAAGGTGTAGGAAATACGGTATATCCTTAAACCCTAAGAAAACTATTTTTGGTGTCAAGGAAGGTAAATTTCTAGGTCATATTATATCTCAAGCATGGATTCACATAGACCTAGAAAGGATTAGGGCGATATATCAACTTACATTACCCCACAAAAAAAATGTTATGCAATCTTTCTTCGGGAAAATCAATTTTGTAAGAAAATTCACCCCCAATAACTATCAAACCTTTACAAAAAATGATCCACAAAGATGTTGAATTTAAGTGGGACAATGAATGGAAACGGGATTTTAGCAATATTAAGACTACGATATCTCAAGCCCCAGTGTTGTGAAGTCCCGATTTTAGCAAATATTTCTTCCTATATATTTTCACCTCCGACCAATTGTTAGCTCTAGTATTGAATCAGAAGGATGATGACAACAACGAGGCCTCAATATCATTCATGAGAAATAATCTCCAAGGGGCCGAACCAAATTACCCTGCTATAGCAAAACATCCTTATGCAGTGTACAAGGTAGTGAAACACTTGAGATCTTACATCCTTAATAACCATACCAAAGTTATCGTGCCTCACCCTGCATTCCGATCCCTATTCACTCAACAAGAGATGGGGGAAAGAAGAGGAAATTGAATGGCAGTAGTCCAAGAATTTGATCTAGATATAAAACTTGTTAAATTGGTTAAGGGACAAGGATTATTCAAACTAGAAGTTGAAGCCCAAGACCAAGTAAATGAATACCCCAGATGGGAGAATGAACTAGAATTATGGTGTGGTGAGGCTTCATACGTCTCCCTAGGGAAAGAGTCTTGGTATGAGAAACTGAATTATCTCCTGCATCATGGGACTTACCCATAAAACCTAAATCCTAGGGAAAGGAGAGCCCTCAGGTTAAAATCAGCATAATATGGCCTCATCAATTCAATGCTCTTCTGTGTTAATTATGATGGGGTACTTTTAAGATGTCTCGAATGTGAATATGCAGAAAAAGTTCTGAAGGAGCTTCATGACGGTCTCGCAGGTGGACATTTCATAGGAAACACCACCGCTCACAAAATACTAAGAGTTGGCTATTATTGGCCTACTATGTTCAGGGATGCTCACACTTATGCTAGAAACTGTAAAACTTTCCAAATAAGCATAGGGAGGGAAAATAGAGCAGTTGTCCCACTCCAACCTGTGGTCATTTCCAATCCATTCGAACAATGGGGGTTGGATATCATAGGATAAATTAGACCAAGTTCCTCAAAATAACATAGATACATACCGACTGCCACATACTATTTCATGAAGTGGGCAGAGGCGATCCCTCTGAATCATGTGAACGAAAAGGTGGTGATCCAATTCATAGAGAAACAACTGATCACCAGGTTCAAGATGCCTTCCATCCTTGTCTTTGATAATGAAACTTACTTTTCTTCCACCCTGTTAACAGAGTTTTCTCTAGAAAAATGAATCATAAGCAGATACTCTGCAAACTATTATCCACTGGGAAACAGACTGGAAGAATCAACCAATAAGAACCTAGTGAGGATATTAAATAAAATAGTTGTAGACAACCAAAGGAATTGGCATAGTTCACTCCATAACGCCCTATGGGCTGATAGAGTAACACCCAAAGAAGCCATAGGAAATTCCCCATACTTTATGGTGAACAGACAAGAATCCATCCTCCCAAATGGGCTATATCTTCCATCTCTTCAACTTGCTCATGATTCTAGAGGACAACCCTCATCGGTCATACAACAAAGAATTGATACCCTCCTCATGATGGAATAAGAAAGGGATAAAGAAAAATCAAAGTTCATAGCTCATCAACAGATAGTTAAAAAGTGCTTTGATAAGCATAAGGCTAAAGAGAAGAATTTTGAAGTGGGAGACTTAGTCCTAAAATGGGACAGAGAAAATGAACCGAAAGGAAAACATTCTAAGTTTTAGAATCTGTGGCTTAAAATTTTTCAGGTAGCAGAGAAAATTGGGGTAGGAACGTATCAGTTGCAGAATCTGAGGGGGGAACCTGATGCCTCTTGGTGAATGGCCAAGCCCTAAAACAATATTTCCATTAAATAAATAATAATAATGATAATTGGATTGTATTTTCACGATGTTTTGTTTCGATTGTGGAATGCATTTTTTTTTTTTTTATAGTACTTATGTGTTTTTGAAGATTGTGTTTAGTGAGACAGTGGGTGACCTCAATTCATGTGATATGACAAAATTTGTTCCTGACTCATCGCTCACATTCAACACAAGAAGCGTTGGGAAACTTGTAGATGTTTTAAAGGAGTTCTCTATCTAATCCGCGCAGATGAAAAACCTTGGAAAAGTGATGAAGTGTCTGTCAGGTGGCCTGGTAAAACCTTAAGGTAAATATGGTAAGTTGGAAAATACTACATGCGCCTCAAGACTGAGCTAGCAAAAAATTCACTTTGATCACATCATTTTGCAAATAACAGATGTACTCCTATCCCACTTGCTCAGGGCATTCTTCCAAAATAAAATCAATTATATCAAATGAGTTCACAATAGGAGAGGGTATGCAAATAAATCCGTCGGGGCTATGGACACTTGCTCGTAGCAAAGCAAGGTCTGTGACATCAGGGTGACTCTATCAGGGCTATGGATGCTCGCTGATAGTCGAGCAACACCGTAGCAAGTGAACGATGCCAACTAAAGGCCTTGTGCCAATGAATTCTTTACTTTACTCTTTTCAAAAGGGGCGTGAGTCAGGATTATAGGAAACGAAGGTGGAATAAAGGTTGAAAAACCCCACAGGCAGGCCCAGATGCACCAACCAGGAATTTTCAAATGAAAGGATAAAAGAGGCTCTGATAAAACCAGTTAAGTTCTCAACTAGATTTTTCATCAAAGGAGCCCGATGTATGAACAAAGATTCTGCTTTCACCCAGTAAGTCGCCATTTGTTGAGAACTCAACACACCCTAAAAATCCTTTGTCAAATTTTTAATTTTTGGGTACCACTTGATCTTCTGCACTATCTAATTCAATTTCATTTTTGAAAATGTTTTGTATTTGCTTATTTTTATGACTCTCATCACCTATTCAAGTTTGTTTGAACTTATGAAACCCCATGACTAAAAAGGCCTTAAACACCTGAATAAAGAATCAACAGCCAAAATACTTCACTCGACGCGCTCAAATTCGACGTCAGAAAGAATTCAAGTAAGTATAGGAACCTTTAGAAAACAACAGTCGTCGAGCATCGATCTTCATCGACATAGGTAAAAGATGAGGAGGACATACGTCAACGAAGAACAAAAAGATATCATCGATAGTCTATACCCAAGGTGCCTTATCGGGATTGGGGGAAATCTAGGAAGATCACAAGAAACATTTCAATTTCGATAAAGTTATCCCCGATCGACGATCCCCGATGCATTTTCGGCATCAATACCTTTTGAGAGATATGATCCTAGAGCACTTTGGTATAATTATCATCGATTGCCGATCCTTGACACTTTTCGGCATCGACAGGCTAAGGTTGGTTCTAGGACAAATGGCTTAAGGAAAGTCCTGACTCCGGCTAACATGATAAAATTGAGTCACTGGTCTTCAACGCCATGTGTCTTTATCAGGTAAGAGGGTTGTACGGTCTAGTGCTAGCCTGAGTTATCCTTGTCCCCCTAAGTCTGAGTCACACCTCCGAGTAAGCGTTGTTGCGTCAACAATAATGGTAAAATCGATCGGTGTCGGAACTTTTGCAGGAAGTTATCAACAACAAAAAAAAAGTTCATAGCACACCCTGATCCCTGATCCACCCACTGAGAGAGTGACACGATGGGATGTTTTAGCATTAGATATGATCATATTTTGAGCATTTAAGGAGCCAATTAATACCCAATCCTGCATTAGTTGCTACCTCGTGTGCCAGTTAAGAAACAACAATTTGAAATCACTGATAGACCAAATTAATACCCGTGCCTGCGCCGTCAATCCACGATGAATTTAAGTTTAAACATATTTGGAGATCCGGTGACAGATTTAATGTAATTACACACATACTTGAATTGAATGGCTAATACGACACGGTAAGATCACCCTTGTTTAAATCTCTAAAACCGTTGTGAATAAATTCATTATGCGCATAGTGAATTATCGAGCATTCGAAGGAACAAAGAAAGCAATTGAAGAATTGTGCTGACCCTTTTGATCATTAGAACCAGGTTTAACGAGCTTTTGAGGTATGTATCCAATTCTAGAAATTCATTGGTTATAATTGTTTGGTCATCCTTTTTCCTTTACACAGTCTCTGAAATTTTGCTTGAGTTACAGGAACAATTCTGCCAAGAAAGCACACCAATCAATGGAAAGGAACGACTACATCATTGTGATTCAATAGGGATAGGGTCGATATGCTGAAGAGCACAATATCCAGGTACTAAGGGAAAGCAACATTTATTGCATAAATAAGTTGGTCGAATACTGGATGAAAATGGCCGAAGAACCTCATCAAAAAATCCAAGAGAAATGGGTCGAGTGCGAAAAGAGCTGGACCAAGATTAACTGGGCGATGAAATACATCAGCCTCCCATAATTCGGTGCAACCGATGACTTTGTTGACTTGCATGACATAGTCAAATTACATGCCAAAAAAGAATCATCGTGGGCTGCAGAGATAGAAAGGGTGGTGAACATGGCACCGGGTCAAGTGCAGTAGTTCATGGAACACCCGATCAAGGCTCGGATCATGTTGTAGCAATTAAGTGATAGAATATTCAAGTATAGGGAAAGTGCAATAGAGATAAGGGAGATCCTTTTGGCCTTGATGGAACAAAATAGATTCTCGTATGCCAACACAAGCGAGGATATATTTGTCAAATAGTCGGAGTATGAGAAGAGTCATCCACTCAAGTGAAACATTTGATGACTCTTAGAATACTGAGCGATGAAAGTGCCATGTGGCAATGTTTTATTTTACTTAGCTTGCACTTTTGGTAGTTATTTTTAGTTAATAATATGTTATAAATAAAGGGATCGACCTGTAGCAAGGGGTTGATGGTTGTTGCAAAGACCCTCATTTTTGGATTTGTAAAGAACTATTTCGGAGTTGCCTTAATTGAGATGTCATGTTTAGGACCAGAGACAAGTTTGTGTTTTTCATCAAGAGCGTGTGTGATTGGATCTAAAGAAGAATTATTTCTGATTTTGTCTCATGAATGGATGTTGTAACGAGTAAGATCCTTTGAATCTGTTGATAAGTTATTTGATTCAATATTTTTATAGTTCTTGTCTTTAATGATGAAAAGTAAATCATTGTGTTGATATGTGATTGATGATTAGAGTTAAGGAAACTATTTTTCTTTCCATAGTTTATTGCATGTATGTTTTCTCCTGATAATTGTATCTCAGAGAATAATTGGAACACCAACATGTTAATGTATTAGTACTAGGATTGTTGTAGGTGTAAGAATCATTGTCTACATGTTTGAGCACGTGGCTTATCCCAAGATCAACCTTCTTTAGTAGTTAATATTTCCCACTTTGTTACCCAGTTGGTTTATACCAGATTTTATCTTGTATCGGTCCCACCTATAAGAGAAAATAAAAAAAGAGAACGTTCGAACTGACAGAGGATATTTCACAAGAAAACATAAATCCCATCAATTAATTGGTCGGATCGCAAGATCTGGAGAACCATTCCACCATTAAACGTTGCAGAGTCTAATTGGGCCTCAGTGGTGTGTTTGGTTCCTATTATTGATTTAAAGGGATTTAGGACCCCTCAACATAATTGGCGCTAGAAGGAGGGACTGAAGAATTAATGGCTGACAATATTTTCTACATAAATTTTCACACAGCCTGTAGATTCAAAACAACCCACATGCACGGCTAGTCATTCCCAAGACAACCCACACACACTGAGTACTCCTTAAACGAGTAACTCACCCCAACAAGAGGTATAACATCTATTCCATGATATACATTACGCTCTTCATCAAGAGGAGTTGAATCAGTTCATAAGACTCACAAGACCTTACGCCCGACAAATTGGAGCGCTACCCTTAGCTTCGTTACTTCCTCATAGAAAAGGTAAGAAGACCAGTGGTCGATACCCTCGACCAGGTTTTTGTGCAAACAGTATAATACCTAATAGATTTCTCCCTCACCGAAATCGAGCATCCGCTTAATCTAATCCCCGAAACACCATCCGACAACTGCTCTGAGCCCGACGACTTTTTCGACGAGGAAGGTTTCAACAATAAATGCTCAGTTTTGGGATCAGATGGCGTGGAAGATAACAATGATCATAATGAAGAAAGGGGAAACCCACCTCATAATAATCAACCTTGGTTGGCCATACATGCTTTGGCCATCCATGGGAGAGTACATAACCTTCCCCGACATCCAGAAATGTTACTCCCTAAGTTTGACCCTGAAACCTCAGGATTGCATGAGGACCATATCAAGAAATTCATACTAGCTATCAGACTTATGAATGTCCAACATGAAGACGTAGTATGCAGGCTTTTCCCCTATACTTTTGAGAATTTGGCCTCCACGTGGTATTTTAACTTACTTGTAGGATCAATAACCAATTGGACAAAGTTTCAAAATTATTTTCTAGATAAATTTGTAGAAGAAACCACTATAGGAGATTTGATGGCCGAATTATTTTCCGCTGCCATGAGTTCAAAGGAGAAGGTTAAATATTTTAATCAAAAGTTCACCACTATCCTTAATAAATTTCAACACGAATCTAAACCCACTCAGGAGTTGCAAATCGAAGTATATGATAATGCTCTCCCATCTTCTATTTCCATGTTTGTGAAGAGGGCTGCCAAAACAACCTTAGCTAAGAATTTTGAAGAAGCCAAAACGATAGAGTTCCAAATGAAGGGATGTAAAGAAGGTGAGTTCTCATTAGCTAATAAGTAAGTTCAACCTCCTCCCAAGAGAGGACTCCTGTTGACTAGACCCCCAGAGAAACAAATAGAAAAAGGCCCCGAAAAGGGAAGTGGATACATAGAAGACCTACAACGCATGGTTAAGAAATTATCAAACGAAATCGTAGACATGAAAATGAGTGTAGGGGAAGGAAACCAAGGCTAGAGGCCCTATAAACCATTTTTCAAAATAAATCCACCGTTCAAAGCGATTGAACCTCCCCAAACCAACTTAAACATCGATCTGGGAAATGTAGCATCCGACTCTTTATGTACTTATTACCAAGAGAAACACTCTGAAAGAGAATGCCCACAATGGGTGCATGCCAAGAATTTGATGGCCAAATGGTTTATAGATGAATTTTCCCTAACCGAACAATCAAGCACCTCAGTTATGAATATTGTTGACCAGGAAGAAGTGGATACACTAGAACAAACATCCATGTTGATATGGGACTCTAACCTACCAATGCCTTCGGATAACCTATTTAATGTTCAAGAACCACTCGCTGAAGTCTTGGTTGTGCAAACATGAAGTAGCGGTAAACCTGTCTCAAATGAACTTACTACGGCCCAAACTTTGGGGGGAAAACCAGCTCCCGATCACCCGAAAGAACCTTTTTTCCCCCGAAGAAACCCTATAAACATCCATACACAAGAATCGCCCAAGCTAGACTACAACATAGTAGAATATTTGAAGAAGTTGAAGGCAAATATATCTGTCATGGAAATGTGTAGAATCACTTAGCAAAAGGACTTTCTGTTACAAGCATTGAAATCAGTAGAAAATCGTACAATAAGCACTCACCAAGGAGAAAATATAACTCCCATAGATCTAATAAATAAACCAACTGTGAACGCCTACTCTGAAGATAAGAAGGGAAAACCTTTTGTCCCACCGTTCCTTTTGACATTTGAAGTCTTCAACACAAACCTCCATAACTGTTTGGTTGACTCAGGAGCATCCTCTAATGTTATTCCTTTGTCTATATGCAAGAAATTAAACGCAATCCCTCTCAAAATTGATAAACATGTGATACAACTAGACAAAACCTAGTTGAAGGTCATGGGGGGAACTCAAAGATGTAATGATCATGATGGCTACTCACCCAAAATTTGTTCAAGTAATTGACATCATTGTGGTAGATATCCCATAAGCTTATGGATTGCTACTGAGTCGAGATTGGTCTGAAAAGTTAAATGGATACTTTAGTACACACTGGGCTCACCTCTAGTTTCCATTGAAGGGACACACGAATATGATCAAAATCGATAGGGAAATATATCTAAAACATACTATCACTGACCTAGAAACCCCTAACAAACCCTCATCGATAGATTTCCCTGTGCGAGGCATTTATTCTTGTGACTTCGATTCCTGAAATTTCTCCCCCCTCTCATCTGATGTTCCTCTTACTCAAAACTCTGAAATACGTTTTCAAGAAAATGTGCCAATGACGGCGGAAGAAACCCTCTTCTGTCAGGAATCGGTGTTAGAAATCACAGAATAGATAGGGGAAAAGGAGGAAAGTGGTATAAAAAAGGGAGCTGACATTTTTCACTCACAAATGTGGACCTTATACTTTGATGGATCTAAATCGCAAGAAGGGTCAGGAGAAAGGTGCATCCCCATTGATCCAAAAGGTAAACAAAATTTCATGTCTTGTAGACTAGAATTTGAATGCACAAACAACACCGCCGAGTATGAAGCTCTAGTACAAGGGATAAAGAAAGCCCTGGACTTAAACGTTAAATAATTGAAATTTTTCAAAGATTCTGAAATCATCGTTAGACAAGTAAGGAACACTATACATTGCAACTCTCCCCACGTGAGAAATTACCAACAGGAAGTGCACAGACTAATAGAATGTTTTGAAGCCTTCAACATTACAACAATCCCCAGAACAAAGAACACTCTCGCCGATTCTCTGTCCACTTTTCCTCAAGGTTATCCCCTCTAGAAGACTACAAAACCTCCTAATTCACTATGGAGCTACTCTACAATTCGTCAGTGTCCAACAATATTTCTAATTGGAAGGTTTTTTAAGGAGATGAAGAGATCATAAAAATTTTGACCAATCAAGATAACTTTAAAGGCTTGGCCATTAACGATGAAGTATTTCAGGAGAAATTAGTAGAAACTGATCCTCATACAGATCAACCGACCGACAAACCAAGGTCTCACACAATACCAAAAGGGGTAGCTAATTTAGAAAACCTTTTTGACTTAAGATAAATATTCAAAGGGTCAACTAACAAAAATATGGAGAGTTCATGTCCCATGCACGAAACTATAAATCTGGGAACCCCGAAAAACCCCAAGAATATAAATCTCCAAAACACAATATCTAAAGAGGAAAGGAAGGCCTATCTCAAAATTTTCAAGCAATATCAAAATGTCTTTGCATGGTCCTACCGAGATCTGAAAACTTATGACACTCTTATCATTCAACACACAATCCCATTAAAGCCCGGAGTGAAACCTTTCCAACAGAAGTTCCAGAAGTACCACCCATCCCTGGAGCCTCTCATGTATCAAGAGTTAAAGAAACTACTAGATTCAAAGATTATATTCCAGGTTAGGCACTCTGCATGGGTAGAAAATTTGGTTCCTGTGAGAAAAAATTCTAGGGAGATCCGCTTATGGTTAAATTTCAGAAACCTCAACAGAGCTTCAGAAAAGGAAAATTACCCAGTTCCACCAATGGAGCAACTCTTGCAGACCATGTCTGGCTCTGAGATTTTCTCCATGCTGGATGGTTTTTCAGGCTACAACCAAGTTCTAGTTTCAGAGGAAGACCGTTTGAAGACTAACTTTCGAACCAAGTGGGGAGCCTTTTCTTATAAGCGCATGCCCTTTGGGCTGATCAATGCAGGGGAAACCTTCTAGAGGGCCATTGACATAGAATTTAGAGGACTAATCAACAAGTGTGTAGTAGTCTATTTGGATGACGTGATCCTGTATTCAAAGAACAAAGAAGATCACATCCAACACTTAACCCAGATTTTCGAAAGGTGTAGGAAATACAATATATCCTTAAACCCTAAGAAAACTATCTTTGGTGTCAAGGAAGGTAAATTTCCAGGTCATATTATATCTCAAGTAGGGATTCACATAGAACCAGAAAGGATTAGGGCGATAACTCAGATTCCATTACCCCACAACAAAAAGGATATGCAATCTTTCTTCAGGAAAATCAATTTTGTAAGAAAATTCACCCCCAATTTCACTGAAACTATCAAACCTTTACAAAAAATGATCCACAAAGATACTGAATTTAAGTGGGATGATGAACAAAAATGGGCTTTCAGCAATATTAAGACTGTGATATCTCAATCCCCAGTGTTGCGAAGTCCCGATTTTAGCAAAAATTTCTTCCTCTATACTTTCGCCTCTGACCAATCGTTAGCTGCAGTATTGACTTAGAATTATGATGATGACAATGAGGCCCCGATATCAGTCATGAGCACTGATATCCAAGGGGACGAACTAAATTACCCTGCTATAGACAAACAGGATTATGCGTTGTACAAGACAATGAAACATTTCAGATCTTACATCCTTAAGAACCATACCAAAGTTATCGTGCCTCACCCTGCAGTCCGATCCATATTCACTCAACAAGAGATGAGGAAAAGAAGAGGAAACTGGATGGCAGTAGTCAAATAATTTGGTCTAGATATAAAACCTACTAAACTGGTTAAGGGACAAGGATTATGAAAACTAGCAGTTGAAGCCCAAGACCAAGTAAATGAAGACCTCGGATGGGAGAATGAACTAAAATTATGGTGTGGTGAGGCTTCATACGTCTCCCCAAGGCAAGAGTCTTGGTATGAGAAACTGAATTATCTCCTGAATCATGGGACTTTCCCATAAAACCTAAATCCTAGGGAAAGGAGAGCCCTCACGTTAAAATCAACACAATATCGCCTCATCAATTCGGTGCTCTCCCGTATTAATTATGATGGGGTAATTTTAAGATGTCTTGAACATGAATATGCATACAAAGTTCTAAAGGAGCTTCATGACAGTCTCGTTGGTGGACATTTCATGGGAAACACCACCGCGCACAAAATATTGAGAGCTGGCTATTATTGGCCTACTCTATTAAGGGACGCTCACACTTATGCTAGAAACTGTAAAACTTTCCAAATAAGCACAGGGAGGGAAAATAGAGCAGTTGTCCCACTCCAACCTGTGGATATTTCCAAGCCATTCGAGCAATGGGGGTTAGATATCATAGGAGAAATTACACAAGTTCCTCAAAACAAAATAGATACATACTGACTGCCACTGACTATTTCATGAAGTGGGCAGAAGCGATCCCTCTAACTCATGTGAATGAAGAGGTGGTGATCCAATTCATAGAGAAACAACTGATCACCGGGTTCATAATGCCTTCTGTCCTTGTCTTTGATAATGCAGCTTACTTTTCTTCCACCCTATTAACAGAGTTTGGTCTAGACAAAGGAATCATAATTAGATACTCTGCAAACTATTATCCATAGGGAAACAAAGTGGTAGAATCAACCAATAAGAACCTAGTGAGGATATTAAATAAAACAATTGCAGACAACCAGAAGAATTGGCACAGTTCACTCCATAATGTTCTATGGGATGATAGAGTAACACCCAAAGAATCCATAGGAAATTCCCCATACTTTTTGGTATACATACATGAATCCATCCTCCCAAATGGGCTATATCTTCCATCTCTTCAACTTGCTCAGGATTCTACAGGACAACCCTCATGAGTCATACAACAAAGAATTGATACCCTCCTCATGTTGGAAGAAGAAAGGGATAAAGCAAAATCAAAGTTCATAGCTCATCATTAGATAGTTAAAAGGTGGTTTGATAAGCATAAGGCTAAAGAGAAGAATTTTGAAGCGAGAGACTTAGTCCTAAAATGGGACAGAGCAAATGAACCAAAAGGAAAACATTCTAAGTTTTAGAATTTGTGGCTTAGACCTTTTCAAGTAGCCGAGAAAATTGGGGTAGGCACGTATCGGTTGCAGAATCTGAGGGGGGAACCTGACACCCTCCCTGTGAATGGACAAGCCCTAAAACAATATTTCCATTAACATATATATATATATATATATATATATATATATATATATATTGGTGTGTATTTTCACAATGTTTTGTTTTGATTGCGGAATGCATTTTTTGTTTTTGTTTCTTGCTATAGTACTTATGTGATTTTGAATATTGTGTTTAGCGAGACAGTGGGTGACCTCAATTCATGCAATATGACGAACTTCGTTCCCGAGTCATCGCTCACATTCAACACAAGAAGCATTGCGAGACTTTCAAATGTTTTAAAGGAGTTCTCTATCTAACCCGCACAGATGAACAACCTTGGAAAAGTGATGAAGTGTCTGACGAGTGGCCTGGTAAAACCTTAAGGGAAATATGGTAAGTAGGAAAGGAATACATGCGCCTCAAGACAAAGATAGAAAAAAATTCATCTTGACCATATCATTTTGCAAATAAGAGACGTCCTCCTCTCCCACTCGCTCAGGGCATTCTGCCCAAATAAAATCAACTATATCAAATGAGTGCACAGTAGAAGAGGGTATGCAGATAACTCCGTCGAGGCTATGGATGCTCGCTGGAAGAAAAGAAAGGTTTGCGATGTCAGGGTGACTCCGTCGAGGCTATGGATGCTCGTTGGTAGTAGAGAAACACTGTAGAAAGTGAACAATGAAAACTAAAGGCCTGGTGACAGTGAATTCTTTACTTGACTCTTGTCAAAAGGGGCGTGAGTCAGGGTTACAGGAAACGAAGGTGGAATAAAGGTTGAAAACCCCCACAGGAAGGCTTGGATGCACCAACCAAGGATTTTCAAATGAAAGGATAAAAGAGGCTCCGATAAAACCAGTTAATTTCTCAACCATCTTTTGCATCAGTGGAGCCCGAGGTAGGAACAAAGATTATTCTTTCACCCAGTAAGTCACCATTTGTTGAGCACTCAACACACCCTAAAAATCCTCTACCAAATTTTTACTTTTTGGGTACCACTTGATCTTCTGCACTGTCTAATTTGATTTCATTTTTGAAAATGTTTTCTATTTTCTTATTTTTATGAATCTCATCACCTATTCAGGTTTGTTTGAGCTTATGAAACCCCATGACTAAAAAGGCCTTAAACACCTGAATAAAGAATCAACAGCCAAAATACTTCGATTGTCACACTCAGATTCAATGTCGAAAAGAATTCAAGTAAGTATAGGAACCTTTCGGAAACAACTGTCGTCGAGCATCGATCTTCATCGACATCGGTAAAAGACAGGGAGGAAAGACGTCAACGAAGAACAAAAAGATATCGCTGATAGCCCATACCCGAGGTGCCTTATTGGGATCGGGGGAAATCTAGGAATATCACAAGAAACATTTCAATTGCGATAAATTTATCCCCGATCGACGATCCCCGATGCGTTTTTAACATCGAGACTTTTTGAGAGAGGCGATATGAGAGCACTTTGGTATAATTATCGTCGATCGTCGATCCTTGACACTTTTCAACATCGGCAGGCTAAGGTTGGTTCTAGGACAAATGGCTTAAGGAAAGTCCCGACTCCGGATAACACGAGAAAATTGAGTCACTGGTCTTCAACACCACGTGTCTTTACCAAGTAAGAGGGTCGTATGGTCTAGCGCTATCTCGAGTTTTCCTTGGACCCCTATGTTCGAGTCACACCTCCGAGTAAGCGTTGTCGCATCAGAAATGTATGGTAAAATCGTTTGGCATCGGAACTTTTGCAGGAGGTTATCAACAAACAAAAAAAGTTCATATTACGCCTCGATCCCTGATCCACCCACTGAGAGAGAGAAACGATGGGACATTTTAGAATTAGATATGACCGGATTTTGAACATTTAAGGAGATAATGAATACCTGATCCCACATTAGTTTCTACCTTGTGCGCTAGTTAAGCAACAATAATTTGAAATCACCGATAGACCAAATTACTACCCATGCCTGCGTCGTCAACCCACGATGAATTTAAGTTTAAACATATTTGGAGATCTGGCGAAAGATTTAATGTAATTACACACAGACCCGAATTGAATGGCTAATGTGACACAGTAATATCACCCTTGTTTAAATCTCTAAAACCGTTGTGAATAAATTCATTCTATGTGTAAGTGAACTCCCGAGCATCTGAAGGAACAGAGCGAGCCTATGTTGACCCTTTTTATCATTAGAACCAGTTTTAACGAGATTTCGAGGTATGTATCCAAGTCTAGCAATTCATTGGTTATAATTTTTTGGTCATCCATTTTACTTTACAAAGTCTCTGAAAGTTTTCTTGAGTTACAGGAACGATGCTGCCAACAAAGCACACCAAGCAGTGGAAAGGATCGACTACATCAACATGGTTCAACAGGGTCGAGATGTCGAAGAGCACAACATCCGTGTACTAAGGGAAAGCAGCATTGACCACATAAATAAGTCAGTCGAATATTGGGTGAAAATGGCCCAAGAACCTCATCAAAAAATCCAAGAGAAATGGGTCGAGTGTGAAAAGAGTTGGACCAAGATCAACTGGGCGATGAAAGACATCGGCCTCCCAGAATTTAGCATAGCCGATGACTATATCAAATTTCATGACATAATCAAATTACATGCCGAACAAGACTCATCATGGGTTGCAGAGATACCAAAGGTGGCGAACATGGCGCCAGGTCAAGTGCAGTAGTTCATGGAACACTCGATCAAAGCTCGAACCATGTTGCAGCAGTTAAGTTCTAGAATAGTCAAGTATCAGGCACAGGAAGTAGAGATAAAGGAGATCCTTTCGACCTCGATGGAACAACACAAATTATCGTATGCCAACACATGCGAGGATCTCTTCATCAAATGGTCAGAGTATGAGAAGAGTCATCCACTCAAGTGAAACAATTGATGACTCTTAGAAGACTAAGCGATGAAAGAACCATGTGGCGATGTTTTGTTTTACTTAGCTTGCACTTTTGATAGTTATTTTTAGTTAATAATATGTTATAAATAAAGGGATCGACCTATAGCAAGGGGTTGATGGTTGTTGCAAAGACCCTCATTTTTGGATTTGTAAAGAACTATTTTAGAGTTGCCTTAATTGAGAAGTCATGTTTAGGAACAGAGAGAAGTTTGTGTTTTTCATCAAAAGCGTGTGTGATTAGATCTGAAGAAGAATTATTTCTGATTTTATCTCATGAATGGATGTCGTAAGAGTAAGAGCCTCTGAATCTGTTGATAAGTTATCTGATTCAATGTTTTTATAGTTCTTGTCTTTAATGATGAAAAGTAAATCGTTGTGTTGATATGTGATTGATGATTAAAGTAAGGAAACTATTTTTCTTGCCATCATTTATTTCATGTATGTTTTCTCCTGATAATCATATCTCAGTCAATAATTGGAACACCAACAGGTTAATGTATTAGTACTAGGCTTGTTGTAGGTGTAAGAATCATTGTCTGCATGTTTGAGCATGTGGGTTATCCCAAGCTCAACCTTCTCCAGTAGTTAAGCTTTCCCACTTTGTTACCCAGTTGGTTTATACTGGATTTTATCTTGTATCGGTCCCACCTATAAGAGAAAATACAAAAAGAGAATGTTCGAACTGAAGGAGGAGCTTTCACAAGAAAACTTAAAGCCCATCGATTAATTGGTCGGATCGTAAGATTTGGAGAACCATTCCACCATTAAACGTTGCAAATTCTAATTGGGCCTCAGTGGAGGGTTTGGTTCCTACTATTGAGTTAAAGGGATTTAGGACCCCTCAACACCTTGCACAAGGGAGATTAAACATTGGAAAACTATTGAATTGTACTGGCATATTAAAACACTTCTGGGTCAAATGCTTCAAACTCGAGAAGATGCCCATAATACAATCTAGTTACAATTGGATGGCCTAGATCTGCTTCTCAGGGAAGCTCTTTCTCGCCTCCCATCCTCCAACACTGTCATGATGACTTCTATACCAAAAAGCACCACCCATTTTGCTCTAGAGCCGCCTCAGGACCTGCTAGCGGCTCCTCCTTCTCTGTAATCAATATGTATCCATGTCTGAATTTTAAATGCATGGCATCAAAAGAGATATAAATGGAGTCTTCTCCACTCCCCATCTTTGCTATTATTTTGTTTTTCTAACTTTCAAGACTACTTTTAAAAACTTCATGCAAACTATATGGACAAATCACTTATTCCTTTGTTGTTGGTCTAGTTTCCCTAGCAACATGCCAACAACAAATCTCTTTTCTATGTATATTATTATGCTAGAATAATTCAATTTTGACCATATACTTATATATATATAATTGATTTCTTTATTATATTTAATTTCTACCAAAATTTATATAAATAATTTATTTTACATAATAAGTTCATAAAAACACTTTTATCTTTAATAATTAATTCACATTTTTTTTTATCATATTTAATATTTACCACAAACTAGTTTGTAATGGATGGACAATTCATTGTGCAATAAACTATTCAATAAAACCTAAACAAAAAAAACAAAATCACTCTCTTCCCCATATTTAAATGTTATAAACATAAGACAACTATATGTCTTAATCAACCACAACTCTAATGTCATGTCTCAATCAACCACAACTCTATAATATAGACTTTTAGAGTGAAACATATTGTCAATAAATTTTGGTTTAAGATGTCTTGTGAGATATTTTGGCCAAATACCTCGTACTTAATTTATACATGACTACAAACATTAAAATCTCTTTCAACTTTAGAGGCATTAAAATCTAAGAAAAAGATTATGGTCCCACACAAGTCACACTCTTCAGAAGAGATGTAGTTTTCATTTGGGCTGACTTGATACACTTTAGAAGAGATGTAGTTTTCCTTTGGGCTGACTTGATGTATGGCTTTATATGAGATCCGGAATCATGTGAGGAATATGTTAGACTTGTGTATGAAGTAAGCAAATTTTCTTAAATTTTGTGTACAAAGTAACCTTCAAAATATCTCGTATTCTCAATCACATAGTGTGGATGAGTATTATTAACGATTCATTTTGAAAGTGATTCGTTGTCGATAAATTGTATATAATTTTCAAAAATATCATGTAAGAAATCTTTATAAATATCTTGTATTCTTTACCAGTGTATGTTATATGAACATAGCATTCAAATAAAGTATTTTTAATGAATAATTTTTAAAGTGAATGAATAGTTATTTTCATTAATTTTGTGTAGGAATTAGGTAATCTTAAAAAAATATTGTGTAGATGTATATTAAGTGACTATAGCATATAATAGAGTATTATCGACAAGTTATTGTTTTTTTTTTTAACAAGAACGAATAGGTTGCATTAAGTGGCATTCTGGCAAGCCAGAATCAGAAAGTTACAAATCTGAAGAAGGTTGGTGACCTCTAACAGTGCTGCCAACCTTCTTGTGAAAGTCTTGGGAGACCAATCCCCTCTGCTTCTTGAGCTAATTCGCGAAAATGACAAGAAATGCATACATGAATAAATTCTCACAAACTGTGAGCATAGTAGAAGACAGAAGCACATCATTAAGCCGGGGGGGATGAAATTTTCCCCTTTAAGAAGGGATCCAACTTTTTCTGAGAACCTAGAGAAATGTTGGAGGCCGCCTCCTTTTCTCTGCGCGCTTTGTTGGACCTTCTCCCTCGGGTAAGGGGTGGAGACGGAACTGGAATGTCTTCGGGTTCAGAAGTTTCCAGAGAGCCACTAGAGGGGACTGAAACAACCAGACCTGCGGAGGCAGAGGGTTCTGGATCTGAAGCCTGAATTTCTCTCGCTGCTACTGAATCTGGGGGGGTGGAATCCGGAAGGCTTTCGTCTGCCAGAGGGTCTTCATTAACTGTTGTTTCTTCTGTATCTAGGGCTTCATCTTCCTTCAGCGCATCAAAGCTGTTTTTATTTTCTAGAGTTGCCTTTGCTGATTGAGGGGCCTTCGGGGCCTGGGCTAGTGGGACCTTTCTCCTCGGCTGCCTTCGTCGGTTAGATACTGGCTGAAAATCATCTTCTTTGACTGGTCCCGACTCCTCAGAGGCTTTGGGGAAGCATTTTGCGAAATGACTGTAAGCATGGCACCGGAGGCACTTAAAGGGAATCTGCTCGTAGTCCAGCTCTTGGATATGACACCATTCCCCTAGGGAGAGCTTAATGGCTTCCGGAAGTCCTTTCTCGAGGTTAACCTCAACACAAATACGAGCACAGGTAAATTGATCCCCTTTGGGCTCCACACTGTCTAGGAAACGCCCAAGCTTATTTCCTATGTCCTCCAGAGAGCTTTTCCCCCAGAGATGCAAGGGAAGAAGAGGCAGCCTAACCCAGACAGGGGCTGCGGTGATCTCGGCTCCGGGATTGAAGTCAAGAGTCCAGGGGGCTAAAAACAACCCTCTCGATCCCATGAAATAGGGTCTAGATCTGAAAACTAGATCACGATCCTCTTTCCTCGAGAAACTGAAGTTAAAAAAAACCCTTCCTACTGCACACAGAGAGACGTTTCCCTGTATCAGCTGCTTCCAACGATCATCCATCCATGCCTCCACCGTTTTGGGGCTAGGCTATAACCCCGTAAACTTTCCGATGCGGGTCTTTTCTGCTAGAAGAAGGGCAAGATTGCAAGGCTCCTCTGGGGATAGCTCCAGAGAAGGGATCTCCTCCATCTTCTTAACAAATTTAGATGAGAGAGAAGGATTGGATTTAGGTCCTGCCGAGCGGACTAACACTTGGAATGCTTCCAAAGGATCTTTTTCCATCTCGGCATTCAGATTTGGGGCCATCGAAGAAGGGCGGAGACCACCGACAGACGAGCAAGTCGCAATGGCCCAGACCATTGCTCCAAATCGTATGCTAAAACTGGAAACACAGACGAGTTTTGAATCACGTCTGTCTGTGGCCCTGTATGCAAGAAGAGCGAGGGGAATCTTGATCAGCTGCTACAGTCGAAGATCCGCGCCTCTGCAAACGAAAAACCAGAGCTGAGGCGGCTAGGGCTTAGGCCCTAACCGCATTGACAGTCTGGCTCGCTTCAGTCTGTAACATTGTTTTTTCCTATCGACAAGTTATTCTTAAAGTGTTTTATTGTGAATATTTTAATTTTTCAGTTATTGATTAACAAGTAAGTTAATCTTATAGTAAATTGATATTTTTTCAAGCACAAATTTAATAAGAATTTATTAAAATTTTTGAGTATGAGTATAATTTTGCTATGATCCAAGTTCCATGTATAACAGAACAACATTTTTAGGGGTTTCATGCAATTCTAAATCAACTTAGATTCGTCAAAATTCGATCAAAGTTTTTTATTGATAAAAAATCTAATTTATGTATTGCAACAACTAAATAATAATAATAATAATAAATAAATAAGCACACCCATGTTGGGTGCCAAGGAAGTGAGAAAATGGGGGGATGTTTGTCACTCTACATTTTAGCCATCCATGTCTCTACATGCTCTAAGTGATAAGTGGGGGAAGGGACAAGACAAGGGAGTAGACTAGAGTCATCATGGCTAGGCACCTTCATCATGAATGTAAGTCCATTAGTTATGCAACCATTACTCCACGCATGCAGAACGTTATAAAAGGATTCGTTCTTGGGTTTGATATAGGTTTTCATGATAGAAATATCGTGTTGGCATTGATGTCAAAATGAAGACAAGAAGTACCATAGTGATGGATGACATGGAACTTTAGTGAAAGCTACATGAATACTCAATTACAGGAACATAGTACCGAAATACAAGGGATCACTGAGTTACAAGAACGCAGTACAAAAATACAGGGGAWTGTTGAGTTACAGGAACACAATACATAAATACAGGGGATCGTTGAGTTACAGGAACACAGTACAAGGGATTACCTRTTGAGAAAAATTCAGAATATGGTATTCATTATGAAGGAAAAATGGTGCTCAAAAAGAATGATCCGTTACAATTTTTTTATAACTACATGATCGTTGCTACAGACATACATAATTCACATGTATCGTTGGCACCAGGAAATTACYAGAAAAATCATCGATCAAGATTTGGGGAAAGGAAATCGTGTGACGGATTTATGCAAGGGTGTTGACTTATGAAGACATTGGTAGTCATTCATCGATTGATGATAGAATTAGAGTCACATTACTCTGATAATACTCCTGGAGATGATCATTGGGAAGGCCCACAGTAGAGTTTGAAGCAAAAAGCAATTGACAATTATGAAGAAGAAGAAGAAGTCGGATATAAGGAGGATTGTGCCTTATAATATAAGGATCCCATGCGTCGAATAGTAGGAGGACCATATCATGGTTGATTTACAAAGGCACACTTTACGAATGTAGAAAGGTCAAATTCGTTATACCGATAAAATCTATATGCCATGGTATCGTTTTGAATGGAGTATATCTGCTTCAATTGCTTGGAGTGATACATAGAAATAAATACAAGGGACAGGTGGATGCAACTCATCTATGATGGAAATGTAAAACCCTACGAGACAATAACTGAGGTTATGGAGGATGAAGTCTTGTACGTCGATCACATTGAATTCAAAGAGATATCTGTGGATTACGTTGTGTAGAAATGTCAAGTTGTCCTGGTGATTGTATATTCTGTTGAGACAGGACCATGATGAACATAATGAATTTTGGTGATTCGCCCTCTTGAATACTTTCTCATCCACTATCATTTCAGAGTGTAGTCGAAGGTAAATTTGTTAATGTAGCACTGAGAACCCTTGAGTCTGTCAGATCAACATGGTACTCAATATTTCATAGCAAGTTTTGATCATCATTCTTTCCAGACCGAAGTTGGACGACTCTTCAAACCCAATTAATTTCCAACAGCCATCAATGGTTAAATCCACTCCAACAATCAATTGTTGAATAAATTGTCTTTGATGTCAAAGGTTAGTAAAGTGATCAAATATATGTCAAATTTTAGTAAGTGATTAAATATAAATATGAATTTGGTATCACTTTACTAAATATAAAAGTGGAAAAGTGAAGTGGAAACAAAGTTTAGGAAAAAGTGGAAATGGGAATGAAAGTGGATTAAATATAAATATAACTTTAATAAATAACAAAAGTTGAAATGTTAGGTGGAAGTGGAGTTCACTTAAAAGAGGAATAAATATGAAAGTAGAATAAAGAAAAAGGTAAAAGTGAAATTGGATTAATGAAAAAGGTAAAAGTAAAATTGGATTAAAGAAAAAGGTAAAAGTGAAAACACACATGGTATGTGCACATGGTATTTGCAAACCATGGTGGTATTTACCCATGGTAAGGTAAAAAGTGAATTAAAAATTAAAAAGGGGGAAAAAACAATTATTATTTAAAAGGGTTAAAGTTTATGGAAAGGTATAAATAATGAAGAGGGTTATGAGAAAAAAGGAAGACGTGGGTGAAATGTAATATTCATATGGATATCATTTGAGGTATGATAATAAAAAATCATTTAGGGAGCGACAATTATATATTGGAGAAGATCAAAACAGTGTCAAATGAAGATATGCAACAAAATCCAAAGAAATATTTTGAAGATATGAAGATTGAAGTACTTATGGTAATAAGGGAGGTTGGGTGGTGTTAGGGCAGGTTGGATCCTGCAAAGGAGGTTGTAGCCTCCTTCCAGTGGAAGCTGGTAAACCAAGGTGTTGAAACATATTTTCAGTTATAGCTTAATAAACTAGGGAGTTAGTGCTTCCTTCTAGTAGGTGCTGGTAAAATCTAAGGGGTCGCAACCTCCTTCTAGTCGGTGCTAGTAAAACAAGGAATTGGTGTTTCCTTTTTGAGTCAAATCTCATGATAAAATCTAATCCTTATTAAAAATAAAAAGAATAGTTGTAATTATTTCCAAGTTGGGTTTTTCATGTTAAATTCTACATATTGTATATTTTTGTTGACCTTTTGTTTTTATTTGAAGAAAATAATATTTAAGTGGTTTTAAATTGTTGAGAAAGGATAATACTGATTCACCCCCCCCCATCAGTATTAAACAATATTCCAACAACTAGTATCAGAGTGGGTTCCTTCATCACAATCTAATCCCTAGAAGGAATATTATAAGAAACCAAAATGGATCAACAGGAAGGGATGTCCTCAAACAAAGCTCCACTATTCAGGGAGATAACTATGCATTATGGAGTATAAGAATGAGAAGTTACCTAATGGAACTGGGATGCGATGTCTGGCTATCTGTGATAAAGGGTTATGATGTACCAGAAACTCCTCCTTCAGACTCAACTACAAATAAACTCTACAATGACAATTCGAGAGCTGTAAATGAAATTTTGGGTTTATTATCAAATAAAGTATTTTTCAAAGTCATGCATTGTAAATCAGAAAAAGAGATTTGAAACAAACTACAAATAATCTATGAAGGAGATGCCAAATTCAAGCAAGAAAAGCTACAAACCTATAGGGGACAGTTTGAAAGATTGAAGATGAAAGAAGAAGAAAACATTGTGTAGAGTATATTTTAAGAACATATGAAATTTTCAACACAATCAAAGGACTGGGAGAAGAATTAGATGAAAAAATATTAGTCCAAAATGGACTCATATCACTCCTAATGAGATATGATCCCAAAGTATCTACCTTGGAATATCGAGAGAATCTTGACAAACTCATAGTGGATGAACTACATGGGATTATCACAACCTATGAAATGAGAACAAGACAAGAAAAACCTTATAAAGGTGAAACAACCTTCAAAGTCTCAAAAGGAACTAAAAACCATCAACATGTATTGAATGAAAGAAACTCAGACACATATGATGAGGAAGAAACAAACTTCATTAAGAAACTTAAGAGAGGATCTGAAAAAATACAAAGGGAAGTTACCTTTCAAATGCTTCAACTATGGAAAAATTGTACACTTTGTTTCCAAATGTCCTTATCCCAAGGAAGAAGACAGTGAAAATGAAGAAACTTACAACCAGAAAGAACATAAAAAAGGATAAATCCCAATACAAAAAGAAATTCTATAAGAAAAAGAAAAAGAAAATTATTCTAAAGAAGACAATAGTTCATCTGACATGAATGAAGATGACGATACAGAGGTTATATTTATGGGAATAGAAACTCAAACTGACACTACTAAAGAAAATCTAGAAGTTGAAGGAGAAGTTGATCTTGAAGGATAACTCATTAGTGCCCTCAAAGAACTAAGAAGATGTAGAAGGAAGAACAAATCATTAAAATAACAATTGTTAGATTATAAGGAAGAACAAAAATCAAGAGAAGAAGAAGTTTCAAAGAGCATCAAGAAAACAAACAAATCATTGTTGATTTGAAAAATCAACTACAAGAAACTAAAAGAATTGAAGAAGTCTTAAGTAAACGACTTAATGACAAGGAACAAAACTATGAAACATTAGAGGTTGAAATAGTTCTTCTAAGAAGGAAACTTGAAAAAGGAACTAACCTTTCAAAGTTTGAGAGTAGTTCAAAAATATTGTATGAGATCCTTAACATTCAAAGACCATCAAATAATAAGGCTGGACTGGGTTATGATCACAAGGAAACTAATAAAGGCTCAATATCTAGAATACATAAAAGTGATGAAAATCCAAAGACTTATGCAGCTTCCCTTTAGAGCTCCTTCAAAAGAGAAAAGAACTAGATAAAGACTAACTCTACTCAACAGAGATCTGCACTCTCTCCAAAAATAAATGAGTATAGAAGAAACTACTCCAATAAGAACTCCCCCAAAAGGTGTCAACAACTCTTTCTTCGCTACTATTTTTCTTGTCATAATTTTGGGCACAAATCATTAGAATGTAAAGTGTATAGAAATAACTATCATAAAAGTGTTCAAGGATATGGCCATAGGAACAACAAGTCTGGTAGCAATCAAAGGAGTAGAAACTATAATTCATTTTCTCCACTACTAGATTACAATATCAAATTTTACAAATGTAACAATTATGGTCATGAAGCTAGTAATTGCAAATTACCAGAATCTACCTTGAAGACAAATACTTCAAACTTTCTAAAAAAAGAACGTAACAATATATGGAAAGAAAAACAAAAGGAAACATAATGTAAGGTAGCATTGTATGCCAAAGATAAAATAATTCAATGGTATGTCAACAGTGGATGTTCAAGACACATGACAGGAGATCAAAACAAATTTCTTAGTCTGAAAAAGGAGAAAGGAAAGGTTACATTTGGATATGAGGTCTCTTCCAAAGTACTTGGAAAAGGGATAGCCAGTCTGGGAAATGACATAACTAAAGAAGAAAATGTGTTGCTAGTTGAAAATTTGAAATCTAATCTCCTTAGTGTGAGCCAAACATGTGATCAAGGACATATTCTCATAATTGACTATAAAAAATGTGAGATTAGAAAACAAGACTCTAGAAAATTAATAGCTACTGCAACAAGGACACCAAGCGATGTTTATATATTAAATACATAAAAAGAAAAAAAATGTTGCATGAGTCAAATAGACGAATATTGGATATGGCATAGAAGAATGTAGACCTAAAAGAAGAAGTCTACACAAAGTAGCCAAAAGGATTTGAACAACCAAGGAAAAGAAGAAAAATTGTATAGATTGAAGAAGGCACTCTATGGCCTTAAATAAGCACCCATAGCATGGTATGCAAGATTGGATAAGTACCTAATATAACAAGGATTCAAAGGAGGCATGTCTAACAACAATATCTATTTTAGAATTGAAAAGGACAGTTTGTTAGTCACAGTGGTCTATGTGGATGACATCATATTTGACTTCAACAATGATGAATGAAGTCATAAATTTTCTCAAGAAATGTCAAAAGATTTTGAAATGTCTATGATTAGAGAGCTAATGTTCTTCCTTGGACTTCAAATCACTCATTCACTGAAATGAATGTTTATTACTCATTCCAAATACCTAATAGATGCTAACTAATTTCATACATAGATTTTGATTGCGGTGGTAGTGTGGATGAAAAGAATAACACTAGTGGAAATGCATTTTTAGGAGAATGTTTAGTCTCATGATCAAGCAGAAAAAAATCATCAATTTTATTTACAACAAAGGCCAAATATATTGCATTTGTTGGATGTTGCACTCAAATCTTATGGATGATACAAACATTGGAGGATATTAAAATTGAATGTAATCAGACAATACCTATCTATTGTGACAATACAAGTGCCATCAACATCTCCAAGAATCCAGTCATGCATCATTCCTTGAGAAAGAAAGTTAGTGACAAAAAGGTTATATTGGAGTATGTTAGTTCAAAGGAGAAGATATCAAACATATTCACTAAACCCCTGCCTAAAGAAGTATTTGAACATCTAAGGAAAAATCTAGGAGTAATCTCCCTACAGTAAAAGAAAGGGTCATGATGACAGTGGAGAAACATTGATAGGGAAACTGTCAAAAATAGAGGATGGAAAAAGGTTCAATGAAACAAATAATTTTTTGTTAATAGGGGGAGCAAGAAACAAAAATGACAAGTACTATCACTCAAAAAAGAATGTTGAGTAGAAAACAATTGGCGATGAACCTCATTCTAGTATCAGAGGCCTTGACATTGATGTCAAAGGGGGAGAAAAGAACGGTAAAAGAATTACTCATTTTTAGGTGAGCATTTTGTCTTACGATGTGTTTCCATCGATGCCAAAGGGGGATATTGATGGAAATATTGTGTTGGCATTGATGTCAACATGAAGACAAGAAGTACCATAGTGATGGATGACATGGAACTGCAATGAAAGCTACATGAATACTGAGTTACAGGAACATAGTACCGAAATACAGGGGATTGCTGAGTTTCATGAACACAGTACATAAATATAGGGGATTTCTATGTTACAGGAACGTAGTACAAGGGATCTCCTGTTGAGAAAAATTCAGAATTTGGTATTCATTACGAAGGGAAAATGGTGCTAAAAAATAATAATCCATTACAATTGTTTTATAACTGCATGATCACTACTACAAACATACATACGTCACATGTATCGTTGGCACTGGGAAATTACTAGAAAAATCATTGATCAAGATTAAGGAAAAGGAAATGGTGTGACAGATTTATGCAAGGGTGATGGCTTATGAAGACATTGGCAGTAGTTCATCGATTGGTGATAGAATTAGAGTCACATTACTCTTATCATACACCTAGAGATGATCATCGGGAAGGCCCACTACAGAGTTTGAAGCGAAAATCAATTGACGATTATGAACAAGAAGAAGAAGGTCAGATAGAAGGAGGATCGTTCCTTATAATATAAGGATCCCATGCATCGGATAGTAGGAGGACCATATCATGGTTGGTTTACAAAGGCACACTTCACGAATGTAGAAAGGTCAAATTCGTTATACTGACAAAATGTATATGCCATCGTGTCATTTTGGATGGATTATATCTACTTCAATTGCTTGGAGTGACGCATAGCAATAAATACAAGGGACAGGCAGATGAAACTCGTCTATGATGGAAATTTAAAACCCGACGATACAATAACCGAGGTTATGGAGGATGAAGTTTTGTACGTTGGTCACGTTGAACCCGAAGAGATATCTGGGGATTACGTGGTGAAGAAATGTCAAGTTGTCCTGGTGACTATATATTCTATTGATATAGGATTGTGATGAAACAAATGAATACTAGCGAGTTTCCCTCTTGAATACTTTCTCGTGCACTATCATTTCAGAGTGTAGTCGAAGGGAAATTTGTTGATGCAACACTGAGAATCATTGAGTCTGTCAAATCAACATGGTAGTCAATATTTCATAGAAACTTTTGGTCCTCATTCTTTCCATGCCGAATTTGGACGACTCTTCAAACCCAAACAATTTCCAACAACCACCAATGGTTAAATCCACTCAAGCAGTCAATTGTTGAATAAATTGTCTTTAATGTCAAAGGTTAGTAAAGTGATCAAATATATGTCAAAGATTAGTAAGTGATTAAATATAAATATGACTTTGGTATCACTTTAATAAATATAAAAGTGGAAAAGTTAAGTGGAAACAGAGTTTAGGCAAAAGTGGAAATGAAAGTGGATTAAATATAAATATAACTTTAATAAATAACAAAAATTGAAAAGTTAAGTGGAAGTGGAGTTTAATTAAAATATGAGTAAATACGAAAGTGGAATAAAGAAAAAGGTAAAAGTGAAATTGGATTAAAGAAAAAGGTAAAAGTAAAATTGGATTAAAAAAAAGGTAAAATAAAAAGGGTAAAAGTGAAAATGCACATTGTATTTGCAAACCATGGTGGTATTTACCCATGGTAAGGTAAAAAGTGAATTAAAAATTAAAAATGGGGCAAAATAAATTATTATTTAAAAAGATCATGACTTTTCAAAAAGAATAAGACTTTTCATATAAAGGTTATGGAAAAGTATAAATAATGAAGAGGGTTATGAGAAAAAAGGAAGATGTGGGTGAAATGTAATATTCATATGGATATCATTTGAGGTATGACAATAAAACATGATTTAGGGAGTGCCACAGTTATATATTGGCGAAGATCAAAACAATGTCAGAGGTCAATAAAGTAAATGAAGATATGCAACATAATCCAAAGAAATATTTTGAAGATATGAATATTGAAGTACTTATCGTAATAAGGGAGGCTGGGTGGTGTTAGGGAAGGTAGGAGCCTGCAAAGGAGGTTGTAGCCTACTTCCAGTTGACGTTGGTAAACCAAGGTGTTGCAACATATTTTCAGTTGTAGCTGAAGAAACTAGGGAGTCAGTGCTTTCTTCTAGTAGGTGCTGGTAAAATCTAGGGGGTCGCAGCCTCCTTCTAATCGGTTCTAGTAAAATAGGGAATTGGTGTTTCCTTTTTGAGTTGGAGCTCATGAATTTAATGTAATCCTTATTAAAAATAAAAATAACAATTGTGATTATTTCCAGGTTGGGTTTTTCACGTTAAATTTTGGATATTGTATCTTTTTGCTGATTTTTTGTTCTAATTTGATAAAATTAATATTTAAGTGGTTTTAAATTGTTGAAAAAGGAAAATACTGATTCACCTCCCCCCTCTTACTATTAAACAATATTCCATCATTGCATACTATGGCGCATCATGCAGAGGGAATTGTGGAGCATCACACCACTTAACCCTCTATTTCATAGGGCAGGTGAGTCGACTTAGTTTGGATTTGGTTTCTCTTGGTTTGATTTGGCCTTGGCATAAGTAAACATTTTTTGGTGTTGTTTCTCTTGGTCTAGTTAAGGCAACCTTACTCTAAATCTTAGTGTTCTAGTGATCTTCTTCCTTAGTTTTGTTTTTTCCCTCTCTATTGTGGCTTCCTTTTCTATTGGTGGTTTTATTGTACTCTCTATATTTTTTATCCTCTTGGCCCTTTCTCATTCTTAAGAGAGTTCCAAGTGATTTTGGGTTTCCTTGTGTTTTCATATAAGCCTATGTTAAGCTTACCTAAGACTTGGAACATGGATCCTAAGCAAGAGGTTGAGATCAAAAAAAAGGAAGATGGAGCCTAAGTAAGAGGTCAAGGCTGAAAACAATCAACAAGGGTCTAAGTGTGGAAGCAAAGAGCTTGCAAGACTTTGAAAAGATTGGAGCCAAAGAAGAACATTACAAGATCCTAGGTTGAGGCCATGGTTACAACTAATAGGTGCCATCGATGCTTTTCCAAGCCTATGAAAGAAGAGGTTGAATGAGCTAAAAATGTGGTCAGAGGGAAAAGGAGCTAGACCCCTACTGAGCAAATTAATGTTGACTTTGTGAATTGGGTCATCAACATAGGCTTCTCCCAAAGAAGGGACACCAAGTACATGAAATTGGTCAATTTGTATTGCTGAAGTTGTTGAAGAACAAGGGCAACAACAACAATAAATTTTAACCAAGCTAAATCAAATGGACAAAAAACATGAAGACATTCAAAGCCATCTAAGGCATAGAAATTGTTATATAGAACCAAGATGATGAGGACAAACTCCAGTAAAAGCAGTAAGGGTAGGCAGAGCTCAAACAAAGGAAGAAACAACCTATCAACCAATCTAACTTTATTAAAATTTATATGAGGAAGGTGAAGGCTAATAGTAGCCAAGCTAGGTCTTCTTGCTAGTCTATTTTATGACTATCATTGATTAACTATGTATGTTTTAGTTGTATATGTTCAAATAATGTTATTTTCGCATAGTATTGCGAAGAGAGAACATACTTTGGACAACATTTTTAGAAATTTCTACATTCATTAACTAATAACACTAAAGTATTGATCACAAGTTGGAATTATTTTAATATTAATAAAAAATAACTAATTTAAAATAATAAAAATTCACTAAATACTACAAGATTCCACGATTCCATTGATCACAAATACAAACTCTTGTAAGAAACAAGGCTACGTGGCAGTGTAGTCCCTACCAACGAGGTTACAAAGTAATCGAATTGTAAATGACGGAAGTGTTTGGTGCAAAAGGTATATCACGGAAATGTTGTGTGCAACATGTATATCATGAAACATGAGGCATAAAATTTCATTAGCGCTGAGGCATGACCCCGTGGAGCAAGGTAAATTGTGGAAAATGGGGTCGAATTGTAAATGAAGGAAATTTTTGGTGAAAAATGTATATCACGGAAATGTTTTGTTGAACATGTATATCACTGAACATCGACCCCGCAGAGAGATAGGAAACTGTAGCGAAGATGTGGCAAGCAACATTAAGAAAAGGTGGTATCCATGTAGTAAATGACGCTTGGCATGTAGAGAACCATTTTTTTTTTTAAAGTATATAACAAAATACAATTTGTTCATAGTGGGAGAAAAAATTTGGAAATTTATCCATGCAACAAATGACGCTTGGCATGTAGAGCACCATTTATTTTTTGAAAGTATATAAAAAATGAAATTTTTTTTGTCATATAGACTGGTGAAAGATAAAAATGTATGAAGACATAAATTTAAAAGGAGATAAGAAAACAATTTTATTTGAAATATGTCAAAAAATAAAAGTTTGTTACATACTGCTGGAAATTTTGAAATGTATAAAAAAATAAAAGTTTGTTACATATTAATGGAAATTTCAATGTGTTTGTCATGTAGACTGGGATTGGGGATCCCGCGGACTGTTAGAGAAATATGTACAAGAAACAAGACTGTAGAAAGAAGATAGAGTGCAATACCTGCAAAAAAAATAAATTGAAAGGTATAAGTGTTTGCCTAGACATTTCCATTTAAAAAAGTGGAATAACTGGGTTGATAAACAAAGTAGGATGCAATCAATAGACTTACAGTGATGGTACATGTGAGCCCTTTGGATATTTTCTTGCGGCTTCCATTTCATTGATGTCGTTGACGACTGCTGGAATCCTGGCAACTTCCTATTGCCTTTCGTCGGCAGCCTGCTTCAATTCCCTTTTGAGCCATTATTCAATGTAGCTTCTCATTGGGGCGACATTGATCTCATTCTAGATTTTTATGTTGAAAAGATCGTTTTCTAATTTCCAGAAGTCGATAGAAAGATTACACAGAGCCTGATGAATTTCCTCATTCTGTACTGAATAATCGACTAGCTAGTCATCGAAGTGAGCTTGATCATATTCAAGGATGTTGTAAAACTTTTGCAGAGACAACGCCTTAAACATATCAACATGTTTATCGAAATATTGCCTAGTTAAGGGTAAGGAGTTTGCGATTAAGTTGGGATCTTGGAAGTCGTTGATATTTCCAGATAAGTTTATTCTTGATAGCCTTGTGAATAAATCTTTCTTTGATATGGCTTGTTCGCATGAATGAACAATGAGATGCAGGTTCTTCACTTTTTCTTTCCATCATGCATTTAATTGACCGATCCGGTTTTTGGATGGAAGATATTGTTGTCTTCTCTTTGTTTTTGTCATATTGTTGACAATGGTGCCAAAAGGAACGACCATCTTTAAATATAAATTTTCTTCATCTTTTAACTCCGCCTGCAAATGTTCGAGAAAACTATGTGCCCTGGTTCCAAGGGAAGTGATGGTTTGTGATGTTTTCCACGACTCGGTAACCAGTTCCATTCTTTTCTTGATATTATTCTCCACATATCCTATACAAGATGCGAGGAGGTTGGAGGATTCTTTTAAGTTGGCTGCAAGGGTGGAAGACATGGCTATTTCCAAAGGATTGACAAGCAATGGCATAGGAATCAAAGACTCTTCCAATTATTTGACCTAGTCCTTCAGTCTGGCATTCTCGGCCTCGATGCCTCCAATGGAATCATGAAGTGCATATTCGCTCATGTTGTGAAGTTGACAGATTTGGGACGACCGCATGTTGGCAAGGTCAACCTCTGAATGAGATTTTCCTTTCTTATTTTTTACATATTTTTTCTCAATTATCAATTTTTTGGATTGGCTGTCAAAAACAACGCTCTGGAACACGAAGGATTCATCTTTGTCAAAATTTTCTGTATCAGTATGTCCATTGGATGACTATGCTGAATGGCATTTCTAAGATGATCAAGGTAGTGGAGCATGCTATCCAGATCAATGTCAAGTTCCATGTTCTCACTCTGAATTTCCGTCTCTTTCGCCTGTCCCACATTTTTTTTTCTCTTCTTCTCTACTGGAAACTTGTGAGAAATATCAATTTTAGAGGAGGAGGGTCATTATCTCCTCCTCCATTTGAAGAACTCTGAGTTTCTTTGTTTCTATGGTGGGCTGTTGGAACGATGCTCTGGGATGTCGTACTTTTTTTAGTGCTATTTGTCGATTGAACACTCTTGTCACTAGGGCCTTTCCCCTGTTGCATGTACAATTTTGTGCAGCTTTGCACTATGTCTAGGTTGTCGGCATCAAAAGCAGGAGCATTGTCACTAGTGTCTCTATTTTTGGGTAGGTGTTTTTTGAAAAAACAATCGCCGAGGCCAAGTGTTTGTAAATGTTGTCGAAAAATATTATCGAGGTCGAACCTTCTTATGATTTCAGCATATCTCAGGTTGAATATGCTATAATGCACTACAAATTCATTAATTTTGTTGACGTTTTTCAATACGAACTCCCCTACTTTCCAAGGCAGAGGAATGAACTATTTTTTTTTCTTCTTTTGCAATAGATGCAACCAATAGTTGTATTGTCATGCTACTTTAGCAACAAACATTTTTTCCGTAATGTGACATGGAAGGAGAGCAGGTTTTTCTGTGGAGCCAAAAATTCTTATCACGATGTAATTATCCAAATGTTCAAGTGTCCCCTTCCTGTCCAAAAAACTGGTTGCCTGTTCAGATATGCAGGGAGAATATTTTCCTAAAAACAAAACTTTTAAAACAGACACGAAGCCATTAAAAACCTCATAAAAACAATGTGAAGCCTTGTGTTTCCACAAGGCCTAGTACCATAATGTTACTGGGTCAAATTTCCAATTGACATTATTGGACAGAGATAGTTGTGGAAACTGACAGCAATGCGCTATCACAAAAACTAAGTAGGACGACATATAAAATTTATTTTCCCTTTTGAAGCTTGACAATTGGGAACAGATTTCAGGGGAAATTAACTTGCCCCAATAAAAAATGGACTGTTCGTTGACTATGAAATTCAAAATATAGAGAGCCATCTAGGAAACTGTTGTTGTGGACTCCTATCCCGTTATTCTTGTAAACAACAGGTAATTTCACGGAACGAATTTCTAAATGAACTAACCTGCAAGCATGTGATATCTTCAACAACTAGAATCGGGTCTTCCAATAAATGAGGCAAGAGGTCCAACCCGTTATTATTCTTTGCTAGGAACTGTTTGCAATATTCTCCTTTGAACGTCAGTGTTGGCTCCGACAACCTTAACATCTGGCGGAAGACCTGAGGTGACAAAAAAACAAAAGAGCGCTCCCGCAGTGGAATAATTATTTTGTCTGAAATAAATTTATTGGCGTACCAAGAGACCAGGTTCTTACAGTCAAAAACCTCAGGGACACAACCTACACGAGAAATCCCAGAGGTCCAAATTACTTGGTTCTCTGCATCAAAGGTTGAGTAATAAGAATATGCCCTAGACCACTGGAATTTTTAGTCCTCATGCCCGAATATTTTCACTATATCTCCACAAAACTGTTATCAATATGATGCCATAGGTTTATGAGAACGTTGGTTTGATCCAGACGATGGTTGAAATGAACACTTAGAGTTGATAATGTAACTCTACGCTAAATCTTGGTTAAATGATTATGAATGGGAAAGATCCTCAAGCCTTTCATTGATTAATGTCAATTTGTATGGGTGGTGCATGATGAACTGTTGGCAGTAAAGCTTACTTATTGCATATTTAGAAATGCAAAGGTGGCGGGTACGATGAAGAGCAATTAAGTATTGGAGGTTTCGTGAACGTGCCAAGGCGACGATGTGCAACATTTCGTGATTTTGAAATCAACACTCGGAAGGGATAATACAACCCCCCACAAATCTTGGTTTAATGTGCATTAATAGGAGATCTCCTCGAGCCTTTTTCCCATCAATGACAATCTATATGGTTCATGCATGATGATTTGTTAGAAATAAATGTTAGTAATTTCATATTTAGAAACAATATATGTATATATATATATATATAAACATTTTTTTTTCTTTTATTATAGACAACTGTGAAGGTCACGGACATGACAGAGAGAAATGAAAGAATGACAAGGTCTGAAAAGCGGTTGGACAGTATTCAAAAAAGGGTTACGGGGATACTCACGAGAGGTGAGTGTTCCATGGTCAAATTTTATGTATCAAAATTTTGATTGCAAAATGTGTAAAACGAAAGAGAGCATGATGGGGTAGTTCAGTAGCCAGTTTGTATATTTGAGGAATTCTGAGAAAGTGGCTAAGTATGGAATAGGGAAATGGTAGGGCGGAATCATTATCAGAAGCAAGGATTGAAATTTTCGTGAACAGACCAACCCGACGACATGAAAATGACATTCCACGATGTTTGAAATTAATGCTTGCTAATTGCATGCCTAGAAATAATATCTTACATATAATTGGTAATTGCTAATTGCAAAAGGGCGCGGGCATAGGAAACAACGATTATGAATTGAATATTTCTTGAACCGGCCAAACCGATGATCCGCGAAAGAAATTCGAAGAGATGGAAAAGTATGGAAAGAGGACAGACGGGCTTCAAAATGGAGTGACAATAGTTCCACAGAAGGCATGAGGACCTGCAAGTCCGCCCACGTGTGCAGCCAAATATTTTCAAAAAAATGAATAAGTGATGAGAAAGTTAAAGTTTAGGGAAAAGAGAAACATATATTTGGCAAGTATAGAAGACGGAAAAGAAGGGCCAATATATTCACATCTATAACAAATATCCCATTTTCCTGCCAAGATATATACTTGGAAAGAAGTGAAAAGGTGGAGGGCACAAAAAACAATGACTAGGAATATGATCTGCGAGTTTACTTGGTTCTTGGTTGTATGCTTCGTCTGTCAATTTGTATATCGCGGAAATCCGAGTCATTTTTTTAGCCAGCCAACACGCAAGTCCGGCTGTCAATTTGTATAGTGCGAAACTCTGGGTGTTGTTTTTAGGACATAAAACTATAGAGGAAATTATTTTCCCTTTAATATAGCTTCTATGATGCAAATGTGGTATGGATCATTTTAGCACTTTTCCATCTGTAAACAATGGAAATATTGAGCGCACCAGCCCTAGAGCCCATGTGTCAATTTGTATATCGCGGAGCTCCGAATGTTGTTTGGAGGTCACGAAAAAATAAAAGTGCAATGTTGAGTCAGCCAACGTGCAAGTCCACCTGTCAATTTGTATATCGCAGAAATCTGGGTGCTACTTGTAGGACACAGAACAATAGAGGGCCAATTTAGAGAAAGGGGAAGCGTTCAGCGGAAACACGTGAATCTGCCAAGCTGTGCAACAAGGAATTTTCGAAAAAAAACGATTAAGTAACCAGGAAGATAAACTACAGGGGATAAAAGAGTGGGAAAATAGAAAGGCGGAGGGAAGTTTTCGTAAGCATGAATTGGTTTCAAAGAATCCACGTTGTTACAAAACCATCATTGTCTACTAATCGTCAGCAAATGCTTTGTTGAAGATTAGATTTTATTGCAACCTGCGCGTGTAAGTATGTTCTTGATACATTCTTCCATGACTGTAACATATTAACTTAAGTATTAAAATTCATTTTACACTAATTGTCAGCAAATGCTTTGTTGAAGATTAGATTTTATTGGAGGGTGTGGGTGTAAGTGTGTTCTTGATACATTCTTCCATGACTGTAACATATCAACTTAAGTATTAAACTTCTTGCATTATGGGTTGTTAGCATTAAAAATTAATAATTGTATGTCTGGAAACAAGAATGATGATTTTGCTGCAACATTGTACATTGGTATTTCTATGTTGTATATGCATTACAAATAGAATTGAACGTTGGTTTAAAACTGTGTGTAATCCATTTTTTGTTTGCATAAAAGCCTGGTGGATTGACATAGTACATTGTCATATAATTGTTACATGTTCCATCTTAGAAAAAATAACCTAAGTAAACACAATATCAAAGAACTACAATACCACTGAACCATGCCAATGAGAACAGGCATTAAATCCAAAAAAGAAGCAGCAATGAAGACTCCAAGGAAAAAAAATTTAATAGCAAATCCATTTAAAAATAAAAATAAAAACACTGAGTATTGTACATCCATCCCTAGAAATTGGACCCAGTTTTTCAGGCCAAAACATTGAACGTATCTTCCATAAACACAGGCATGGGATCCGTAGTATGCAAGATCCTTAGTTTTCTCCTCAATGAATCATCATGTGGTAAAATTGATAGTTTTCATAAGCTTCCCGTGACGAAGAAGTCGAAAAAAGTTGCAGGGAAAATGGAATATCCCTTAACTGAAAGTTAGGACACAACTAGAAACTGGCTCTGCACAATCGAAAAAAATTCAAGGACACAAGTTGCATGTGCAATTTCAGAGGCCCAAATTAGTCCGTTCTGGGTGGAAGGAGATGACTAGTAGAAATATGCCTTGTAGCAGTGAGAGTTCTGGACCTGATTCCCAAAGATATTAATTGTATATCTAGATAAAAGGATAGTAGTCCCACAACTGAATAATTTTTTGGCTTGAAATATATCTTTGGGAACATCAACATATCATTTCTTTACAGTGAAACTCTTCTGCCCAGAATGGACTAATTTGGACCTCTGGAATTTCTACTTTTGAGTTGCAAAGAATCTATTGCGTTCAGCGTCGGTTTCTTTTCTGAAACTCCTTTTGGTGTTGTCAGGATCACCATCACTGAGCTGGGAAGTTTTTCTAGTTATGGTTGATTTCAATTTGGGCGCAGGAGTGGGAACAATATTTGCATTGCCATCATCCATTGTCATATCATCGCCCATCAGATCATCTTCTTCCATCTTGGAATCCATGACATCAACCTCTGCACCAGCCATCAATGCAACTAAGCAAGTTCTCAGAGCAGGCATGGTTGCCTTGGAATTCTTTGGCTTGAAATATATCTCTCGACGTACCAAGGGACCATCTCCTTTTTTTCTCCTGGGAGGCGGGAGATGAGTAATAAGAATATGCCCTGGAATAGTGGAACCTCTGGACATTATGCCCGAATGTGTTTATTGTATCTGGACATAACTGCTACCACAAGTTAACGAGAATTTATGTTTTCTCCAGACGATGTTTGAAATGAAAATTGGGGAGGGATAATATAACCCTCCGCAAATTATGGTTTGATGTGTATCAATGGAATATCTCCTTGAGTGTTTCGTTGATCAATGACAATCTCTAGGGTTCATGCGGAATGATTTGTTACCATTAAATCTAACTAATTGCATATATAGAAAAAAGTGCGAAGGTCGCGGTGACGACGAAGAGAGATGAAGAATTAGAGATTTCTTAAAGGCGCCAACCTATCAGTGCACAAAAACAGATTGCATCATGTTTGAAATGAATACTTGGAAAGGATAACTCACTTCTCCGCAAATCTTGGTTTAATTCGTAGTAATGACAAATCTTCTCCGACCTTCCAGAAATTAATGACAATCTTAACAATTCTTGCAAGATGAACTACTTGCATTAAAGCTTAATTATTGCATATATGGAAACAAGTACGAAGGTACCGGTGATGGTGAATTGACACGAAGCATTGTACATTTTGTGCACCCGCCAACCCGCGAAACAGATTCCAAGAAATGCCCAAGTATGGAAAGTGGTCAGGCGGGTTACAAAAAAAAGGGAAGAAGATATACCCAGGGCAGAAAACCCCGCACCTAGACATTTTTCGAAAAATGAGTATGTAAAGAAAGGGAAAGTAGAGAGAAAAGAGAAAGTGGATGGAAATTTTCAGAAGCAGGAATTGGTCTTAACAGTAACTATGGAGTGCATTAAACATGTTAACATGTTCTTCAATAAAGGAATATGTACAGGGAGCGATGTTTATAGTTTCCAGGATATGTTTGTATAAGAGAAGCATCGAAAACTTACAAGACAATCATTTTTTGGATGTTTAAGTAAATTTTTTGTACTGTTAGCTTCACCGCAAGTATAACAACGATGAATATGAATTTTAATGTCCTCTTGTTCATATGATTGTTCCATTAGACTTCGCATAGTATATATTCTTTTATTTCAATTTGTTTGCTAATTTGTGGGTCGCGGAAGTTAGGGTGTTGTTTGCAGGCAGCGGAACAATGAAAATGCAATATTGAACCTGCCTATCTGGTAACTCACCTATTCAAAAAAATGCGAGCCAAAATTTTTGTACAATATGAAATGAGGAAGCCGTCGGTCGGGCTGGTGATATAAAAGTAAGTGAAATCTGAAGAAGTGAATCCGCCAACTTCCGCACCTAGAACTTTTTCGAAAAACGAGCAATACACACTAAATATGTACTATAAAGTATGAACATGAGATTTTATAGAGCATGTACAGATCCCACATTCCATAATTAGCCACTTTTTGGATTGCGGGTTCTCGGTTTGGCGAGCTCAAAAGTGGGTCTCTATTATTTCGTGGCCTACAAATAACACCCAGAATTCTGCAATATACAAATTGATAAGTGAACCTGCGAACTAGCTCGGTCAACATTGCACTCCTATTGTTTTGTTTCATACAAACAACACTCGGAGTTCCACGACATGCAAATTGACAGATGGACTCTAGGGCTGGCGGCCTCAATATTGCGATTGTTTATGGATGGTAATCCCTATCAACTATTTAACATTATCTAAAAACATTATTTTCAATACTAATTTATTAATATTAAATATTGATATTGTACAATTTAATTAGACAAAAAGGTTTGTACAATATGAAACGGGGAAGCGGTCGGTCGGGTTGGTGATATAAAAGTAAGTGGAATCTAAAGAAATGAATCTGCCAACTTCCGCACCAAGAATTTTTTCAAAAAAAATGAGTAATACATAATATGTACTTTTAGAAAGTACGAACATGATATTTTATAGAGCATGCATTGATCCCGCATTCCATACTTAGCCACTTTTTGGATTGCGGGTTCTCGATCTGGCGGGCTCAAAATTGGGCCTCTATCGTTCCATGTCCTACAAATATCACCCAAGAGTTCCACGATATACAAATTGACAGGCAAACTTGCGGGCTGGCTGGCTCAACATTGCATTTCTATTTTTTCGTGTCCTTCAAACACCACTCGAACTGTCGCCATATACAAATTGACAACAGACTCCAGGGCTGGCGGGCTCAAGATTGCGATTGTTTATGGATGGTGATCCCTATAAACTATCTAACACTACCTAAAAACATTATTTTCAATACTAAAGTATTAATATTAAATATTGATATTGTACAATTTAATTACATAAAATTATTAAAGGATGATAAATATCTTATTTAAAAGAAAAACTCGCCTATTCGGAAACTTGCGTTCCAAAATTTTTGTATAATATGAAATGGGGAAGAGGTCGGTCGGGTTGGTGATATAAAATTGGGTGGAAATCTGAACACGTGTATCAGTCAAGTTCCACACATAGAAATTTTCCCAAGAAACCAGTAATACATACTAAATATGTACTTTTATAAAGTATGGGCATGAGATTTTATAAAGCATGTACGGATCCCTCATTCCATACTTTGCCACTTTTTGGATCGCAGGTTTTCGGGTTGGTGGGCTCAAAATTGGACCTCTGTTGTTCTGTGCCCTACAAATAGCACCCAGAGTTCCGCAATATACAAATTGACAAGTGGACTTGTGGGCTATTTGAATTTTAAGGGGCTCGTGTTGATGTGATAGCACAATTGGACTACAATTTCACTTACTTACTTTTATATTCGTTTATTACAATATGAAAATTTCTAGGTGCGAAAATTCGTTTATTACAATATAAAAGTAAGTGAAATATGAAGACGTGAATCCACCAATTTTCGCACCTAGAAATTTTCCGAAAAATGAGTAATAGATACTAAGTATGTACTCTTATAAATGGACATGAGATTTTTATAGAGCATGCACGTATCCCGCACTCCATACTTGGCCACTTTTTGGATCACGGGTTCTCGGTTTGGTGGGATTAAAATTGGGCCTCTACTGCTCTGTATCCTACAAATAGCACCCAGGGTTCCGCGATATACAAATTGATAGGAAAACTTGTGGACTGGCTGGCTCAACATTACACTTCTATTGTTCTGTGTCTTCCAGACAACACTCAGAGGAAACAAGCAATACATACTAAATATGTACTTTTATAAACTATGGACATGAGATTTTATAGAGCATGTATGAATCCCTCATTCCATACTTAGCCACTTTTTGGATCGCTGGTTCTCGGGCTGGCAAGCTCAAAATTGAGCCTCTATTGTTCCATTCCCTACAAACAGCACCCAGAGTACCGCGATATACAAATTGACAAGCAGACTTGTGGGTTGTCTAGGTCAACATTGCACTTCTATTGTTCCATGTCCTCCAAGCAGCAGTCAGATTTCCATGATAGACAAATTGACAGATGGACTCCAGGACTGGTGGGCTCAAGATTGCCATTGTTTACAGATGGGCATCCCTATTAACTGTCTAACATTATCAAAAAACATGATTTTCAAATACTAAATATTGATATCGCACAATTTAATTACATAAGTTATCAATATTGAACCCGTCGATCCAGTAACTCGCCTATTCGGAAAAAACGTGAGCCAAAATATTTGTACAATATGAAACGAGGAAGTGATCTGTCGAGGTGGTGATATAAAAGTAAGTGAAATCTGAAGACGTGAATCTGCCAATTTCCGTACCAAGGAATTTTCCGAAAAATGAGTAATACATACTAAATATGTACTATAAAGTATGGACATGAGATTTTATAGAGCATGTACAGATCCCACATTCCATACTTAGCCACTTTTTGGATCGCGGGTTGTCGGGCTAAAAAATGGGTCATTATTGTTCTGTGCCCTACAAATAGCACCCAGAATTCCACGATATACAAATTGACAAGCGAACATGCGGGCTAGTTAGCTCAACATTGCACTTTTATTGTTCTGTGTCCTCTAAACAACACTCAGAGTTCCACGATATACAAATTGACAGATGGACTCCAGGGCTGGCGGGCTCAATATTGTCATTGTTTACGGATGGTAATTCCTATCAACTATCTAACATTATCTAAAAACATTATTTTCAATACTAAATTAATAATATTAAATATTGATATTGTACAATTTAATTAGACAAAAAACTTTGTACAATTTGAAACAGGGAAAAGGTCAGTCGGGTTGGTGATATAAAAGTAAGTGTAAATCTGAACACGTGCATCCGCCAACTTCCACACCTAGAAATTTTCTGAGAAACAAGCAATACATACCAAATATGTACATTTATAAAGTATGGACATGAGATTTTATAGAGAATATACAAATACTTCATTCCATACTTAGCCAGTTTTTGAATCACGGGTTCTTGGGTTGGCGGGCTCAAAATTCAGCCTCTATTGTTCCGTGTCCTACAAATAGCACCGAGAGTTACGCTATATACAAATTGACAGGTGGACTTGTGGGATGTCTCGCTCAACATTGCACTTCTATTTTCCTGTGTCCTCCAAACAACACTCGGAGTTCCGCGACATACAAATTGACAGACGGACTCCAGGACTAGTGGGCTTAAGATTGTGATTGTTTACGGATGATCATCCTATCTAAGATTATCTAAAAACATTATTTTCAAATACTAAATTATTAATATTAAATATTGGTATTGTACAATTTAATTACATAAAATTATCAAAGGATGTTAAATCGCTTATTTTAAAAGAAAAGAAGGAAAAAAAAAAGTTTTTTTTTAAATTCTATCACCGCAAGAATAACAATGACCAATTTGAATTTGAAGGGCCTCTTATTGATATGATAGCACAATTGGACTTCGCACAGTATACATTCGTTGGTTTCAAATTATTCCAGGAGATTAATTTTACCAAGTTCATCGATCAAGGAAAAATGCTAAAACAAGCCACACACTACATTTGCATCACAACACCATAGAAATTATCAGGCAGATTTGCGGGCTAGCTGGGTAAAAAGTTGCAATTCTATTGTTCTGTGTCCTCTAAACAACACTTGGAGTTCCACGATATACAAATTAATAGATGAAGCATACAACCAAGAACCAATTAAACTCCAAATAGGTTGCAAGCAAGTTCCCACAAGGTTCCATAGAGCAGGACACATCGACCTTTGCATCAAACAATTTGATATACAAAGAAAAGACGTCGTGTCATTCGTTTTCTCTTACATCTGATATATGTACCCAATAGAAAATAACCCGGGCCATGGGATATATGGGGTTTTCTGCCATGCTTCCCATTTTTGGACCAAACAATCTTATGCACATGCAATCCCAAGTAGTCGAGTCCGACGAACATTGATCTGGATGTTGAAGAAATATTACAGAGACACATGAGGCATTTTCGTTTCCTGCCCAAGTTTGATATTTTTTTTTCCCTTCTTCAGTCAATATGCAAAATTGCACTATCCTCATTTAAGGTAAATTTGTAGTGTATCCAAAAATCGCGCAACATGTAGACACTGCTTGCCTTTTTCTATAGATATGTTTCATACGACAATTATGCCAACTTAGGAAGCACATTTTGTAACAGGGGTTTCCTAACCGTACAATCCATGGTTGTGTTTCCCACGGTTTGTATGGCAACATTGAGGAAATGTCCATATATATATATGGATATTTTTCACCGCATCACAGACAATCAATCGTATCATCACTTATCAAAGCGGAGGCAAAAGCAAGAGAGTTTCATTTCACACATACAGGTTCAAAGGGGGTTGAGTACGCATTCGCTACAACTAAAACACCTTCAACCTGGGAACTCGAGCATAGGAATTAATACATTGAACAATATAATACACAACTGCACCCACCCCCCCCCCTTAAAAAAAATAAAACAAGCCGCAGAAATTTGGTGAAGGCTATTTGTATAAGCAAAGTGAGGATGATTTTGTGGATGTATACGCACAATAGTTGTAGAGCTAGCTAGTTTCTTCGGATCCTGTACTATATCTCCTCGCAACTCTGTTACAAACGTTTCCAGGGTTGTCTAAAAGATCCTTTCTCTAACATCTCTTTTCTTTGTTATATTTCTGAAGAGCATAAGTGGAATCTTCCCTCTATGCAATTGTTGCTCCATTGACGAAAACAAATTTGAATAGGTATCGAACAATTGCAGCTGCAACATGGAACAATGCAATATTTGTGTAACTTACCCGAGATACATGCACATGTGAAAGCAAAGGACAAAACCGGATATGGAAAGCGGTACCATTGCCTTATCATTGTCTGACTCTCCATCCTTTATATGGAGAATGTGTTGCGAGCCAAGTTTTCTTGCCAGTGTGACAATTGTGCCAATGGCTCTGATTGGGTAAATATCACTACTCTTTGCAAGCTGGTTGATAGTCGCATACGGGATGAAATGATATTTTGAACAAACTATGGGAATTTTTTCCACAATAATTTTTTTGTTGAGTGAAATAATCCGATCACAATCACAACGGTCATATACTGTTTTGGGCAATATATTAAAATTTTTAATGGATATCCCATTACCCGGAAATATCTTTTCTACATGTTTCTGGACAAGTTGTGCAGGAATACTCAGTGTCATTGTCACCATGGCCTCCTTGTATGTCATGTCATCACGCATAATGGATCTAGTTTTGTTTTCCTTGTCCAAGTAGGTGCTATAGACGACGATTATGTCCCAGAAGAAGACTTGCCTAGTTCAGCGGCTATTCAAGCCCTCTATTGATAATACTTTGGGTGTTACAACTCTAGACCTGGTGACAATTTTTGAATAGGAAAACTAAAGTGAATGGTAGTGTGCATTTTATTTTTGTATTCTTCTTTCACTGGCATAAATCTACAATTACATGCATAGCTTTGATGAACTATGGAGCCATATTTTTGCAACCACACCTCTTAGTCTACGGAACATGTGCTATGTTCGCCATCTCGCTTGTACTTGTTGATACTTCTTATGAACTGCAAACCATGCATTACAGAAGACATCAACAAATTCACCATGCCATAGATGAATAAATAGCCGAGGATATTTGTCTGGTAAACATACTAATATTAAAGTGTATGCATCTTTACCTTTGGCCTTGCTGGTCTGCTAATGTCTAGGATGACTAACTGCTCATGGCCATGTCACTAGTCCAAATTTTTCCGATGCAAGCATGTGCAGTTGAACATAAGGACTAAACAAGAATATGCATTGTATATTGTCCATCAAAAGGACTAAATAAGCGTAAAATTGTATGCATCTGATTTTTTTAACTGAAAAAATGTGTAACAGTAAACAGAGCGTGAGGGCGGGGCACCACGACCAATCTGTATATCACAGACCCCCGGAAGCCAGGGGAGAAATATTGAACCCGCCAGCCCGGCACCCACAATAAACAAAGTGGGTAAGTATGGAATAAGGTAGAAGCGTTACCATATATGTGAAACCGTTAGTCCTCCAACCGACGCACAAAGGCATTTTCAAAAAGACCACTAAGCAGATCAATTAGAAAACAAAAGGGATAATAGAAAATGGAAAAGGTAGAAATAGGGAGGGTAGAAAGGGCCATTGTTTCCAAGCCATCATTTTCAAGTCTAATATTATATGCCCCCACCCGGTTTGTATATTTAATTTACCAACACAGTTGGTATACCTTTTAGAAGATTGTACCACAGAACCCTTTGCTGTTGCACACAACAATTCATCTTCTTGTCCAACCAACCTATTTCTTCCAAGGTACCAATGCCGAATATGAAATGGACATGAAGGCAAGTTAGTATGAACAAAGACATGTAAAAGAAAGAGAAACGTGTCTAATTATTCCAATGTAACAACAAGCAGAATACGCAGAATGAAGGAAGAAAAGAAGGGGCAAAAAATAAAAATAAAAAAAGGTGCAAAGCAGCATAACAAGCACAAAAAATATACAGACAGTAAATGAAAAAATGAACAATGGAATATGAAATAAGAGCACATGTATCCACTTCTATAATTCCTCAGCTACATTCCCGACAAAGAGTTCATCATCCTCTCCAGCCATTATGTTTCTTTAAATGTAGCAATGGAGTGAAAACACAACGGACATGAAGTAGGTTAGTATGCAAGAATGCATGTAATGAAGATACAATAAACTAGGTGAACACATATACAGATAATAAATGAAATACCAAACAACGCAATATGAAATAACAGTACAAGCATGCACCTGTCTATATCCTCTTCAAGTGATGCAGTCAAAACTCCATCATTTTCTCCAGCTATTTTGTTTGTTTGAATGTGGGAACACACAAAATACAATGAACATGAATGGAAGTTGGTATGCACCGGAAAACAAGTAATATGTACGTACAGTAAAAGATACTCAACGATCAGTCTAAAAGATAGGCAAAAACATGAACCTTTGTGCTTCTCCATCCATAGCTATGAATGTGTAATTTCTTTTTCCCTGCCCAAAATATATTACAAGCCACAAAATATTACGAAATTGCATGGTCGTAGCTAAACGATTTATGGTTTTCCATGGAAAAGTATCGAGATATGCTTCCACTGATGGAACTACATGTTCTTTATCCTCTACATAG
>ML807300.1:5537-19913 GCA_009831015.1 Picea engelmannii
TGAAAGAGAAATATACAACCTGAGCCTTGATGTTGTAGATCTCCTTTCGATGGCTCCTAGCTTTGACACACACACTTGCTCAAGTATGAAGAAGTTGAAACACATATGATGACCTTGTTGTTGTCTTGCTGCTGTAGCTCCAATCCTTCACACAGTCTTGCACAAGTTCTCCAATCAATCTCTTGCTTCTTCTTTTAGCTTCTCACTTCTTAACCATTTCCATGAGTAATCTTCTCAATATATAGGAGAAGATTGATTAGTTACTTGGATAGAGAATAATCCCAAGATATCTGGAAAACCAGTATTTTGCCAACCATTCGAACTCCAACTCATCCTTCTAGAAGATTCCTTCTAGAAAGATCGAGAATTTATTCATTTTCTTTCTTTAGAAACAAGTTCGCACCCTAACCTTGGACACAGTGCGAGAAGTTCGCAATCCAAATGAAAGCAACCTGCGAACATCAAGATTCTCGCAGGATAGTATATATGCAACCTGCGAACTTGTCCCAAAATATGATTTTGAGAAAATGACAACTGTAACCTTCTTCTGGAAATTGTTCTTAATAAAGAGTTTGATCTTCCATTACCATGACATGATCATAATATCATCTCGATAACCAAAAATGTGTATAACAATAATTAAGACTCAATTAAGGGGAAGAAAATATTGGATTAGGCGATTAATTAATCATGTTATAATTACATCGTGCCTTCGCGAGTCGGGGATTAGATGTTGTGACTTTTGAAAAAGTTAGTGCCGGGTGGCAAAATGCCGAGAACGACAGTTACCATAGTTAGCCTTTTGCCTTTGATCCTTGACCTAGGTTATCCGGATAGGACTTCGCATTCTCGGCTCTCGAGGCTATAAAAATAAAAATTCGGACTTGGCAAATGTCAGGGCGCGAAACCTCGACGACATCTAATCATGAGTTAAAAGATTCTACCCTGGTTACTGTCTTGAGTGAAAATTTAAAACGACTTCGTCGTTTTGTGACTTAGGACGTGGGAACTCATGGATTATAGTATCCGACTTGCGAGATCCCGAAGTAAAACAAAGAGAGCAAACATTCTTACAAAAGTGGACTTGTTTCAAAAGTAGAAAAGCATCGTTGCTTACGTGACAAGCTCTTAGAGATCATCGATCTCTCGGAGGGAAAAACAAAACTACTTTAGACTTCAAGCATCGAAATGAAAATTGTGAAGGGTTAAAAAAAAAAAAACAAAGGTGGCTCCAACATAGGCTCCAACTAGGGATCCCGCCTCCCTGTGAGGCGGGAAGAACAGTAGACCACATGCCAATATTGGGTAAATGGAGTCAAAAACTCAATCAGGCGGAAAAAATCCAATGAAAAAGGATCGAAGGGGGGGAAAGACTCTGTTATTTACCTCGAGAAGTTTTTCCAAAATCAGATATTCTTTTCAACACAGTTGTAGTCCCTTTCACAATTTTCCCTTTCCCACTACTAACTTTAGGTAGGTTTTAAGATAGTCGAAATGACCCTAGGAGACCCAACAGATCTTGTGGCTCTCTGCTTGCATCAAAAGAATGAGATTATATGTTTTTTGATTGGGAAGTCCCGTCTGAATTTGGGATGTGGATTAAGTTTTTAGAAAGCATTGGTTACCAGAGTAGAGTGATATTCATGTATAACAACCTTACAGATATCCCATACATTGCTTCACTGCCAGTGAGCCTATTCAGTACCCCAGTGAAGTTATCTAGCCCCTTTCACTGAATTTCCTTTCACCACTTCGAAAAATATTTATGCATTTAAATGCTGAGACGAGGGAAATCATTTATGAATTTCCTTTCATTGTTTTCCTTGACTAGGTGGGGGCAATCATTTCTGAATTTCCTTTCACCACCTGTCTTATAATTTACTTTTTGAGCGCGAAGATGGGGGCAATCAGTTTGTATCAGGGCTGATATCTGTGTAATATTTTGCATCAGAGGTCTATCAACTTATTTTGATTACTCGGTACCAATCTTCCCTTGACCCTCACAACACCTTCGTTCTTAGGGGGAAAAGGAAAATAATTTTTTAAGGGGCATCTCGTTTCAGCAAGCTTTGATTCTTCCGATGCTGTTGAAAAACCTAGGAAAGTTAGGATCGCTCTAAACGTTCCTTCGCTTAGCAGGGGATCAACTAGTTGTGAAGACCCGATTTCTTTCCACAATCTGTTTTGAGACTCAAAAGGATAAAACAAAAAACTTTTATTCCTTCGTAAATGAAACGAAAAGATGGCATCTTGTCAAAAGTTAGACCCGAAAACAGGCATGGTACAAGGCAGCGATTCATTATCCAAAAATACAGAAGGTCAAAACAGTTCGAGACTGACTCTTGTAGATATCTTTGGGGACAGTTTTTTTTTTTTTGTTGAGAAAATGGTGACTGTTATGTCATGTAATGTTTCAGATATCGCCCATTGACAGGGGTGTTGAGGACATCTCCATCGATGTTTTCCAACAGGAAGGAATTCTTCCCTTCCGGCGCTGAGAACCTGAATGGTCCATACCAGAGGTGGTCAAATTTACCATGCTTCACGGCTTCCTCTTTTCTTGCATCCCATCTTAGTACTAAGTCACCTGGGAGGAATTCCCTGTCCTTGTCCTTGAGATAGAACAATGCTTTCATCTCATCCTGGTACTTCTACATTTTTTCATCAACTTCAACTCTATGTTGTTGAACCTCGATCAGCTGGTTAATTCTCCTGGTTACGTGATTTGGTTCCTCGTTTTGATCCTGCCATAACTTCATCACTGGCAGTGCTAGGTTTATACGTAGGACCACCTCTGTCCCATAGACCATTTGAAATGGTGAAATGCCAATAGACCTTTTAGTGTTGATGCGGTTTTCCCATAGTGCGTATTTCAGGTCCACATGCCAAGACCTTTTATTTTCATCCAGTACTTTCTTGATTATGTTCACCAGGCTCTTATTAGATGATTTGGCCAATCTGTTCCTCTGGGGTTAATATGTGGTGGAATGACTGAGAACGATATTATACTTCTGACAGAAGCTGATAATAGCCATAGATTTGAAGGCCTGGGCATTGTTGGTAATAATCTTTTGGGGACACCTGAATCTTGACAAGATGTTGTCCTCCAAGAAATCGATCACCACCGAGTCTGTCACCCTTTTGGTTGGAATGGCTTCCACCCACTTAGTAAAGTAATCCGTAGTTGTTAAGATCCACTTATGTTGAGCACTGGAATGAGGATTAATTTCCCCTATGAAGTCTAGACCCCATTGTTGAAATGGAGCTTCATCTTTGACTGGAACGAGTGGCAGTGCAGGGAGTTTCTATTTACCAGCGAATATTTGACAAGGGTTTCACGCGCGCACCTTGGCATTGATGTCTGAAAATAGTTTCGTCCAATAGTATCTGGCCCTCAAGATATTGTAGGTTGTGGATCTCCATGCATGGTGTCCTCCACAGACTCCTTCATGAAATTCCTCTTTAACCCGTGGAGTTTCTGACTCAACCAAATAGACTAGCAGGAACCCGAGTGGATCCTTCGAGTATAGCTGATTTTCGGCGATGCAATATTTTACAACATGGAGTTTTAAAGTTCTACATTTGGCTGGTGATAGTCCATCTGGGCATTTCAGGTTTAACAAGTAGAACACTATGTCTTTATACCAGCCTGACGATATGAACTTTTCCTCGACCTTACTTGGATCTGTTTGATCATCTGGCTCATGCAGGTGTGTGTCTCCATCTTCTTCTTGTAGGCAATTTATATCAAGAGCTCTAAGATTCGACTCAGCCAAGAGTTTGGCTAGACACTGTCCCTTTATCAATTTAGTCAGCTTGACTTCCAGATTGAATTCTTGTATTTTAGCGACCCATCGCCCTCTTTTTTCGTCACTGTCCGGTTGTACCAATATGTCTTTTACAGAACTGGTAGGCACATACGCGATTATTTTTTAATGTAGCACATAGGTTCTAAATGCTTTCAATGCTTTTACCATTGTGTATGCTTGTTTTTCTTTTATGTCATATTTCAGTTCTGCATCTCTGAGGCTTTTGCTAAAAAATTCTATCGGTTGTTCAAACCCCTCTTCATTCTTCTGCAAGAGTACCGTGGCGATGGTATGTTCAGAAGAAAAAGAGAAGATGAGAAAATCCTTCAGATAATCTGGACTTGCTAACACAGGTGCCTCACTTATAAATTTTTTAATATGCGCGAACGATGCCCTAGCCTCGGTGGTCCAATTTACCCCATTGTCCTTCTTCAGCATTCCTATAATCAATTTGACAATCTCAACGAAATTGGGAATGAACCTTCATAGAAAATTTATCTTTCCTAAGAATGATTGAATTTCTTTTATATTTCTTGGGATAGTGATAGTATCTATTGCTTCAATCCTCTTAGGATCAATCCTGATTCCTTCCTTAGATACGACATGGCCCAGAAGCTTACCTTCCCGCATAGTGAAATGTGATTTCTTTGGGTTCAAGGATAGGCCAAACCTAAGGCACTTTTCAAAAGTCTGTTTTAGATGCATCAGATGTTCTTCGTCAGTTTTAGAGAAAACCGTCAAATCGTCGAGGTAAATAACTATGAACTTGTCCTTTTCGCCCATGAAGGCGATGTCCATAGCTCACTGGAAAGTGGCCCCTACATTCATCAAACCAAAAGGCATTTTATCATACATTAAAGTACCCCAGGGCGTGGTGAAAGCAGTTTTTTCCCTATCTTGTTCATTCATAGCGATCTGATTATAACCCGAGAAACCATCTATCATAGACATTCGATTAGCTCCAACAACCTTTTCTAAAACATGGTCCATCTTGGGCAATGGGTAGTTATCTTTGAGAGATGACTTGTTTAAGTTTCAAAAATCCACACACAGTCTGATTTCCCTGTTCTTTTTCCTAACTGGGACTAGGTTAGCTACCCAGTCCGAGTATCTCAGAGGTACGATAATTTTTGTGTCCAAGAGTTTTTTAACTTCATTTTCTATCATGGGTAACAGAATGGGGTTAATTTGCCTAAGATTTTGCCTAAACGGTTTGACCCCAAGCTTCAAAGGTATCTTGTGATCAATAATGGAAGTGTCATACATTTTCAATTCATCATAGGACCAAGAAAAAACATATTTATATTGTCTGAGTAAGTCTTTATACTTAACTTTCACTTTGGGAGGGAGGAACTTCAATATTTTTACCATCCGGGGTTCCTTTTCGTTTCCTAAATCACAGTCCTCCACTTCTTTTGGTTGGGGCTGCAAAGTGAATTTTACAGGTACATCTTTCTGATCAAAAAGTCTTTCCAAAGGAATCAATCCTTTGGCGATCTGATTTCTTTTAAGGACCATCATACGATGATCCGCAATCTTTTCTCGGAAGATTTCAGGTTCCTCTCCTTCTTGCATGATCCACCTGGAGTCATTTTGATTTTCTTGGTCAGTGTGAGTATCTGAGAATTCACCTACTGCTGTAAGGAATTTCTTAATTTGTTCGTCATCTTCAAAGACTTGCCAATGTCGGATATTGTCTGGTATGGAGGGTTTGTATCTGATTTCAATGTGATACTTTAGTTTGAAGGTCGTGGGAGGAGAGAAGGTTGAAGTTGCCTTTGCCAATGCATCAGCATGTAGATTCTCTGCGCGAGGGATAAAATGGATATTCAAAGATGAGAAAAAAATTTCCATGAGATCCCAAGCACAATTTCTATACGCTCTTAGTCTGGGATGCCTGGCCAGGTACTGTCGATTTACTTGTGTTACTATTAATTCCGCATCACCATATACCTCCAAGTTTTTTTATATTTAGATTTTTGGCAGCTTCTAATCCTAAGATCAATGCTTCGTACTCGCATACATTATTAGTGTAATCTATGTCCCACTGCAAACAATAGGAGAAAGGAACAATGAACTTACCTTCAGGTGCCACAAGAAGTACTCCAGCACCTTCCCCTTCAGAAGACGAAGCACCGTCAAAGTACATTTTCCAGACACCAGTATTACACAGCTCTTCTGTCATGGGGACTGACTCTTCTTGCTTTGTATCGATTTACTCCAGGAAACCATCCAGACCATCGTCAAAAGACAAGATTCAATTTCCCAGGTCTTGGTCTGCAATGTAAATAGGGAAGTTGTGTGGGTTTTGAGGGTCACTGACCGTATATGCTAATCTTGTTTCTCTGTATAAATGAGTGAACTGACCGCCGAACACGGGGATGGTGGCATAAGTCATGTCTAACTGAAGAGAACCCCCCAACTTGGCTCCCCATGACCTAGATAACAACATGCCATACTTAGGGGGAATGTTTGTGATAACCACATCCATCAGGATACTCTTGACCGGGACCTGTGCCAGGGTAACTACCAGATATTTTATCATCCCCATGCATTTAAACTTCCTCGAATCAATAGAGTACAGATTTCCATAAGGTCTTGTGATCTGGAGACCCAACTTCTCCATTATAGTCTTGGGCATAACATTATGGGAAGCTCTGGAGTCCAACATACAATTATGCAGCAACTGATCATGTACGTTCAGAGTAATATAAAAGGGAGCGATGTTGTCTTTGGACCCTTCAAAATGGGGACAAAAAGTGATGTTAGGTCTATCATCTTCCAAGTTTATAACATCAGAGTGGATTTCTAGTTCGGAGACACCTATCATTTTGGTAATTTGTTTTCGATAAACAGGGTTTTTTGCTAATTCCACTAAAGGGATTGGTATCTTAATTTTGTTTAACTCATTTTCAAAAATGAAAGCTCCGCTCACCTTGTCTTCTTCTCTGGTTGGGACTTTTGAATTCTTCCTTTTCGACCTGTTTGTCTCGACAACTTTATCATTCATGGTCTTAGTTGAATATGTAGCTTCATTCACGGGTTCAGTCTCCTGTGTTTGAGCTTCAACTTTTTCCACCTCGGGCTCTTGAGTGCTTACTCTTCTAGTTTTGTTGTTGGGTAATGGGGTTTTGTCTGAAGGAGGCTCGTAAGCTTGGCCCCTTTGAAGGATTTTCTTGGGTTGAGTCATGGAGGCGGGCTTATTCCTAGATATCAGGTTGTATTTTGGTTGAAAATCAGCCATCATTATCTCAGTTTCTGGTTGGGATTCACAAATCTCAGTGTGATCACCCTCTTCACTCTCATTTGATGATTGAGGCATGTTTAAAGATTTTTCATAGTACTTGGGAGTTAGATATGGTTGACTACAATCATCACCGAAGTTCGTGACGTCATTATCTGAATCTTCATAGTCTTGAAAATCGTTAGCTCCTATAAAATTTTCATTCTTCAAGGGAGCTTGTATTTTCTGATCTTCCTTTTTTATTTGTCTTTGTTGATTAGGAGGGTTTTGATTTCTCTTGAAATATTTTTTGGGATTAGAGTCAGCCTTGGCCTGTTCGAGTTCCATTCGGGTTATTTTATTTGACAATTCTTTAATCACTCTAGCCATATCGTCCACCCTATCGTCTGAGGATCTATTGGACCCTGAAGGGCCAACTTGTTCTCTAAAGAGCTTGGTCTCTCGGTTTCCAGTCTCTACTCTAACCTTAAGTTTACCCAAATCCATCATATTAGATTCTATCTCTACCGCATCGTCCTGCATACGGTTTAAGGTGGCTCCCCTTCTCTCTCGCAGAAGTAGTGCGAAATCTGGCTCAAAATCTCCGGCAAAAGTCACTTTGGCCATGGGTTGAGAAGGTTTGACTTCAGCTGGGATTTTATTATACAGTTTATTGAATATCTGGATGAATTTCATGACTGTTTCTAAGTTCTTTTTCTTCAAAGACCCAAATTCGGTTAGATAATAGAGATGGTATTTCCGCTCTCCCCATTGCCTGAGGAAAGCATCTTCCAAAGCATCATATGACAGGATAGAGGATGCGGGTAGGCTCTGAAACCAAGTTTAGACCTGACCTTCAAAAGTTTGGACAAGTAATATCGAATAGACATCCTCGTGTTCGATACCAAATACATATGCGAATTGGTCGAAAAAATTAATATGTCCAGCTGCTATCAGATCCCCCTCTCCGGTGAATTTTGGTAAATTTTTTATGTAATTTTCTGGAAGATCATGTAGGGGAACGGGCAATACTAATGGAGCGTATCTGGCTGTGACTTTCATGAAAACTATGGGAGGGGGGGGAGGACCTTGACCTCCACCTCCTCCTAGAGGGACACCTCCTCCACCTCCTCCTAGAGGGACTCCTCCTCCACCTCCTCCAAACCCTCCTCCTCCTCCTATAAACCCTCCACCTCCTCCTCCAATGGCTGCCATCGTTGTTTGTGGAAAGTTATAAAGGGGGATTTTGAAAAATAAAAGGGAAACCTTATTTTCTTCGCAAAGAGGAGACTCTGATGAGGAAAGATAATGAACGCGAGGAGTTGGTTCCTCGGACTTGCAAGAGACGGAGTCGGGAAAACCAATGGGTGTGAGAAACGAGTGTGTAACACACTCTTCAGGATTTGGAGAAGTCTGGAAATTTAACTGAAGATAAGATGGTGTTTCAAAAGCCGACGAACCTTCAAGAGGGCCCTTTCCCCTCTGTATCAAGGGGACTGTTGGATGAATCTCGCTCCTAATTTCAAAGAAGATTGGCGTTGAATGTTTAGCATCAAAGAAACAACTGAGTGAGGTCGAGGGTTCGGGAGGATTCTCGGCCTTCAGTGATGGGATTTCAAGTTGGTAAACTGCAGCGGTTGGCTTAAAAGAGCCTCTCGCCTTTAGAATTTTTTTGGGATCAGCAACAGGCATAAAATGCTCACCATCCGAGTTTTGTCTGATATTCCTTCGACCGAATGCCAGTTTATTTCTTCATGGAGTCTCCAAGTGAAAGATAAAAATCCTTAAAAGGTGTGTACTCATTGTTCACTATCAAAGGGTAACACTTTCAACGAAAAACAATTGTCGTTTTCCCAGGGAAAAAGATTTCGTAACTTCGGTCCCCGGCAACGACGCCAGAAATATGTTGTTCCTGAGTCTATACTTAAGGCTCAAAGTACAATGTCAAAGCATCCAAAAGTGGTTAAAATATGGAGAAGGGAGAAATGTCAACCTTTGGAGAAGGAAACTAAGGGAGATTTCTTCGTTGGCATTGTCTGTCTTCAAACTGTTCCTCGATAGTTATATCTCATTCAATGGCTACCCATGATTGTTCGAGCTCAGCCCGGTTAGTTGTCATTTTAAGAATGGCGTTGAAGAGGTTTAAAGAAATGTGTGTTTGATTCAGTACTCCAAGTTCAACGTTACGTTCAGTTGGTACAAGAACTGTCATGGGGGAACATTAAAGGTATAAAAAATGGTAAGAAAGGTTATGTGATGTCTCAGTTTGGCCTTATAAAAGAGAACTTACGGTTGCAGAAATAAAATACTGATGCAAATCTAAGGCTCGTTCTCGTAACTGTATCATATTTTAATAAAAGGGGTGAGATGGGGGAAAAACATTGAGCCGTTCACGATGTAAGGTTCCAACCAGGGGAAAAGCTCACGACATAAATGGGAGAGGAAAATATGTAAGAAAATAATAAATGTAACAAAGAATGTATGTAGAATTCTGAAAATGCAGATTGGTCTTACACAGCTGATAGCTGGTGCAGAGGAAAGACAATAAGCAATTACAGAAAACCCAAATCCATTCATTATAGTAGTGATCGTACTAAATTACAACGAAGCACATCAATTATGAATATGAATTGCAATCTAAAAAATGAGATACAAGGAATCAAACTTGTAATACAAAAGTGACGGAATTGAGAATCTCCAGATCTGCTTGTATTAACTCTCAATGTAAAACCTCTATTACAAATGACTCAAAAAGGTCCAGCCTTGTTTATTTGTTTCTGGGATATATTTATACATTTTTTTACAAAACTGATAGAATCTCAACAGTCACAAAATTTCGGTTATGACCGAGAAGAGAGCAATCGCTCCATTTCACCTACTCTGTCTTTACTTGGTGCCAGGTGTTTGCCGTCGCGCAGACTCGGTGCAGGCGATGCATATTTCCACTAGCTGGGATATGAGCCGTGATGGTTCTACTTGACAGCTGGCCTCGACGACGTAACATTCTCGGGCTAACTGCTGCAACTTGTCCTCCATTTGCGAATCGATGATGTCGAGGGCACTTAGTTGCGTGTCGGGTTTGATCATGTACTTATCAACTTGGCCTATGTCCACCATATTCATCTGATAGATATCAGCCAAATCGCTTTCTTCCTTATCTTTCATATCAAGTGAGATCTGTTCTACATTCATTTGCATCAATGCTTCCGCATTGCCTCTGCTGTCAATGCCCAACAGCTCACCGTCTATAGAATTAAAAGATTCTTCGAGGGATTTGGTTACCTTTTGGGTTTGTTCATTTCCCAAGGTGATGTTGTGATCCCAGTCCTTTAATAGAATATTCCCCCGGGTTTTCTCTGAAGTGGTGAACCTGGGAGTACCCGTCGAAACCTAGTTGTTCGTGGATATTACTACTTCCTGGAAAGCGACCTGAGCCACTCCTGCATCTCTTTCTCTGGCCGATAGGTTCCCGGAAACCTGATTTATCAACAGACAATTTTCTTGGATCGTTCCCACCTTGGTGAGAAAATTCTGTTGTGCCGAAAATATTCTGCTCCGAATCTCGCTAGCTTGGGATTTAAATATCCTGATGTTTATCTCTCTGCTCTCAGCGATCTCTACCCAAGCCTGCAACTGTTCAATCAGACTTCTCTGTTGGCTTGCCTGCACTCGACCATCTCGAACCACTAGTTGTGTTTGCTCGCGCTTAGCTCTGAGTACCTCTATTTCATTTTTGTTGGCCAATATGGCCTATTCTATTTCCACGCTAGCCTGACTTTTATCATTCTCCGCGGCTGTGGCCAATCTAGCCTCGAGGGTCCTAATTAGGCGATTCTTCCTTTTTAGTTGGTTCTTCAAAAGCCCAACTGAGAATTGATTTGCCGAAGAATATGCTCCCAGCATTCCTGTGATTTCAGTGGCGAATTGGTCACTTTTCTTATCTTTTCTATCGGTCATGATTTTATATTTTTTCGCAGTAGACCCTCCTTCTTGATAGAACTCTCTTTTCACTACAGCTTTCCTCTTCTTATCAAAGAAAAACTCATTCGGAGGGAGTTCTTCTACTCTTATGGCCCTCATTTCTTCATTAAATATCCATCCCTTGCCAACATTTCCCTGTGTCGACTGCAAGGGTGTGACTGAGGTGATAGTTTCTCCGATTTGTTTCACCGATTCTCCTGGAGTATCGAAAGGATTCTACTTCTTTGTCGGGTCCAGAGTCTTCAACTCTGTCTCCAGCTTCTATTTCCCTGGAGGGTCTGGAATCTTCACCTCTGCTTCGGGATTCCTCATTTGGTCCTCCTCGTCCTGCTATTTTCCAAGGTCAGGAGTTGCATCTTCAGATCCTTCAGCATCCTTCTGTTTCATCTCAGAAACACCTGGACTCCCACCTCGCAACACAATGGGGAGACAACTTCGTCTATGTTCCTGGAATCTCAATACAGCGGCTGTGTCTTCGGGTGCTAAGGATTGGATCCGGGTTAGAAATTCTTCATAAGACCATGACCCTCAGAAAACTTCATCTAGGGGTGAATTCTCATGCTCAAATATCTTGAGCCCACAATTAGCTAAATGGTTGCTCACAACCCTCGGCTTTGGCATGCCCGAAATCTAATAAAGAATAAGAATTCAGTCGAATGGGAAAAGACGGCCATACCTTCTTTGAGTATCCTTTGGGTTCTTTACTCACCTCGCCAATTATCGTCTGACGGGCGACCTTGCGACAAGACAGTTTGTCAGGAATGAACAATTGCAATGCATGAGGGGGAATAGAAGCCCCGAAAACTCTAAAGTATGAAAACTCTTCCTCCACGTACCAGTCTGCTATGCTACTTAGATTTGTTGCAATGTTGTCTGAGATACGAGGTGGTGGGTGGCCAAAAACTGTGATATGCAGGGGCACCATCACCCAGTTAAAAATTTCATATGTGAACTTTTCTGCTTTGTTTTCCCATAGCTTTTCATGGTATACATGTATGGGTTTGTCTTCGATCAGAGTCCAGCCCTAGCTCATCAATGGAAATGGTATCATAGAACAGATTGCGTTAATAATGTATGCAGACATGAAGAACAATGACGCCTTCCGCCTCACCTTCTACTCCCGATACTCTGTGACCCGATTAGACAAGCTATCTGAAAGCATCCTCGCCCAATTAAAATAACAACCTTCTGCAACCCGAAACATCAGAGACACCCACGCAAGGTAAAAATGTGATGTGTCCTCTCTCCCATATAACTGGCAAGCCATCATGGCCACATATTTATATTACGGTTGCAACAAAGCGATTGAATAAACGCCTTGGTCATTAGCTTTGAATTTCACGGTGCGCAAAACCCAATCCTTTATCAGACTGGACATGGTTTTATCATACTGAGTGCACTCCTTCTCCTTGAATTCCTCCAAGAACTCAGCACCATATGTGTATTCAGACGTCGTAGGTAGCTTGTACATGGTTTGCAGGTGCTCGGGCCTAAAAGTCCCTATAGTGACTCCCTACTCGTTCATGATAGTCCTGGTTGGTATGTCTAAATGATCCAATGCCCATTATACCATGTCATAATAAGGAAGCAACCGTGGTCAGGCTGCTACTCTGTGCATTTCAGACTAGACGACTATTTTGTATTTGGTGTTTAGATCATCATTTTCGTTGCCGTCGGAGGAGTCTGAATAATCCACCAATTTAGATTGCAAAATGTCTGAAAAAAATGACCAGTTAGGAACCGAGTGGACACTTCGGGGCCAAGTATCAGAGACAGTATTTGGGCCTTGTCCTGTAACCTCGACATTCACCTTTGATGCTTTCCGCAGAGCCATTGCCGAAGCTTGCGTTTTAGCTCTTCTATGATAGAACTGCATATACATGCAGAAGTTAGTTTACTCAGTAGTGACGAGCTTCGCGTGCTATAAGAAATGCATAATGAAATGCAACTCTTACATATATTTGAAAAAACTGTACCTTTCAAAACAAGCCCGTCCAATCATATTTAGAATTAAATTTTTGCCATAAAAACCGATCTTATATCCATAGATTTACCTTATTTCCCATTAATGTCATAAATTTCTAATGGTTTAACAGTCAGTTGGAGTATGGAGAGAAAAGGATTCCTCGGGAAACATGTAAACCTCGAGACGCGGGATATATCTTGCTTTAACTTAATTAACCCAATCTTTCCAACGTCAATCAATTTATCGCTATTCGTTATATCGTGGATTTTCTTTTAAAATTTTGAGTCTCCAACTCGCGAGACCGCGAGGACCAAATTTGTTTTAAATAGAGGTAATCGCTATTTGAGGCATCATTAATTTTATAATCATTTTATTCGCCATATTGCAACTCAGAACCTTGAAGACAAGTTTCTGGGAGATTAGTGCACCGAGTCGCGAAACCGCGAGATGGCGATATTTAAGACTCGATTAAGGGGAAGAAAATCTTGGATTAGGTGATTAATTAATCATGTTATAATTACATCGTGCCTTCGCGAGTCGGGGATTAGATGCTGTGACTTTTGAAAAAGTTAGTGCCAGGTGTCAAAATGCCAAGAACGACATTTACCATAGTTAGCTTTTTGCCTTTGATCCTTGACCTGGGTTATCCGGATAGGACTTCGCGTTCTCAGCTCTCAGGGCTGTAAAAATAAAAATTCGGACTTGGCGAATGCCGAGGCGCGAAACCCCGACGACGTCTAATCATGAGTTAAAAGATTCTACCCTGGTTACTGTCTTGAGTGAAAATTTAAAACGACTTCATCGTTTCGTGACTCGAGATGTGGGAACTCATGGATTATAGTATCCGACTTGTGAGATCCCGAAGTAAAACAAAGAGAGCAAACATTCTTAAGAAAATGGGCTTGTTTCAAGAGTAGAAAAGCATCACTGCTTACGTGACAAGATCATAGAGATCATCGATCTCTCGGAGGGAAAAAGAAAACCACTTTAGACTTCAAGCATCGAAATGAAAATTGTGAAGGGTTAAAAACAAAAAACAAAGGCGGCTCCAACACCATGTTTCATGCTTAAAGAAGGTTATAGGCGACAAGATCCCAGTTCAAACTATATTGCCAGAACTTGACAAGGAAGGAAAAATCATATTGGAGCCTGAATCCATCACTGACACAAGAATTCGTCAGCTGAGGAATAGATCCATTTCAGAGTATCTCATTAAATGGAGGAAACTATCGGCTGAAGATTCCACTTGGGAATATGAGTCTTTTATACAGAAGCATCCAGAGTTACTCAAGCATTGTGGAAAACACTTGTCTCAAGGGGAGGGGCATGTTAATCCCTAATATTGGCTCATTACCCCTTAATTGGGGCATATTATATTAGTAATGTTATTTTATTTA
>ML807300.1:19963-34221 GCA_009831015.1 Picea engelmannii
TCATCTTGTACTTGAACATTTAAGTGGGGTAAAAGGAGGTTGCCCCCTCGAAGAGGCTTATTATCTGAAATTTTCTCTTTTTCAAGGCGTTGAGTACTTTTTCTGAGGATTTTCTATGCTATATTGATATTTGGTTCTTAACAATTAAAAATAAAAGAGACTAAAAGAAAATAGAAAAATCCTTATTAAGATGAGTGCAGTCCTACTTGTGGCATCTTGGGTCAGGGTTGAATTTGGGTGAGTTGATAGTTCAAATTTACTTATCTCTTTACTTTCCATTTTAAAATTTCCATGATGATAATGTGTTTTTGAAAAGAAATATTCAACGAAAAGAAAAGATAAAATCATTAAAGTGGACTTTCCTGACAACATCCATATTATTGTTCTCTTGGTGTACCCACTTGTGTTCATAACTGCATTATTACAAAAAGAAACATTGAGAAAGAAAAGTAAAGGAAACCTACTCCTAAACCTACTCTAACTACTAAACAAATCAAAATACTAAGTGAAGTCATGCTTCCAATGTAGCCATCAAAGTAACTTCAATCCTGTAATGAAAAAAAAATCAAATATTAGTAATATGGTAGTATATCGAAATATGAAAAAAATACATCATACTTACCTTTATCATCATCATTTAAAAACAAATAAAGCATAACCTTACCATTCCATTGAACATTCCTTTTGTATGAATCCTCCAACCATTCTGCAATTTTGTCATTATATGGGTCACAAAAACATGAAAAAATGAGATTGTGAAGCTTGTGAAAGTTATGGGGACATGACATAACCATCGGCCCAGACCGAAGTGCCCCATCTTCCTGAAATCTTTCCTTTCATTCCATATTTTCTCCATCTGAAGGATATAAAATGAGTGTGTCAAAATTACCTCCTTGGTCTCTAAATAAGGTGAAGATAATCTTACCATTCCCTGTAAACGTTTCGAGATATGAATACTCCAACCAATTTTCAATCCTATCATAATACATGCAATTACTAACATGGGATTGCTTGAAATAAATCACATATGAAAAATATTCCTGATGAGAATAAAGTATTAGATTATCATGGAAAGAATCTTGTAAACATGTCAGATCAAGATTGCGAGAACTTATCATGATTTTCGATCAGAAAATAAGTGTCCCATTCTCTTGAAACTTTCCATTAAGCTTGAAAACTTCAATATTAACTATTTGACGTGAACTAAATGGAACAACCAAAATTTTTTAATAATCATCATTGAAAATAGTATTTGGTTGATTATACTTTTCAACTTCAAATAATTGATCATGGAAAAATTTAGATCTGTCTTTAAACAAAAATAGATGAATCAATGGAAGTTGCAATTTGGGACTCTTTGAAATCATTTCTTGATTTACCCATGGATAATTGATGAGAATAAAAATTAATATGTTCATGGGAAGAATTATTTTCCTCTTTTTCTTCTATTCGGTAATCTCTATTAATTTGTACCTGATTATATAATGTTGAATTCTCTCCAAGGTAATATGGAACACACAATTTCACAACATTAGGACAAAAATTATCATGGTACAAGGAATAATATGTAGAAGAATTGAGGAGACGAAATTCATCTCTTGAAATGATAGGTATATGTGCTTCAAATTATGGTTTTTTTCGCTCTCCTTGTATAAACTGATCAACCTCTATTGTATGCTCTTTTACAGAGTACGAGATAGTTTCTAAGAGAAAATTTGGTTCATTGTGTAAGGGAAAATGTGAGAGAAAATCACTCGAAACAGATGGTTGATTAATAGTCTGACTAATGATTTTGTCTCCTACTGATTGATCATGCACTTGTTAAACTAAATTAGAGGAAGTTTTATCATCCTCCTGATTATCAACTTCACATTCGATCTCTTTTACTTTAGAAACAGTTATAAAATCTATGAGATTGTGACAACTGTCATTTTTTAAAGTCAAGGTTCCTTCCTCGGAAAAAGGAGACATTGTTGGACAAGAGTGATTAGAAGTGACATTTGCATTTTGTAAAATATTATGTTACTCCTGATCTGCCAAAATGAAAGAAGTTGACAAAAATTGAGGTGCTTCAAAGTCTTCAAGATCAACATGAAAATTGGAACCATCTTGAGGTTGAATATTAGTGCTCAATTCAGATTGGTTAACAAATAATTGATCTTGTTTTTTCTGAGAGAGAAACGAGATATTGAAACCATTCATTAATAAGAGGAATTTTTTTCAAATGGAATCTAGTACAAACATGTATGAACCTAATTGAAAAATCATTGAATGATTCATCATTTTCTTTCCTTAAGATACTTAATTCATCATAATCATAATTGTTAAAATATGATAAAAACTCAATTAAAAACTCGGACAAAGAATGAATCGAATTAGTTGGAAAATATTCAAATCAATATTGAACCCGACCTCGGAAGGTGAGAGCGAACAATCTACATATGATATTAGGATCAATGATATTGTGTTTTAAAATTTTATAAAAAACAATTAGAAATATGGTCTACTGCAGATGTGTTCCCTTCATCATCAAAGGTGAGTTCTGAAAATATATCAATTGTCTTGTTGGGAATAAATGGTAATGAGACATTGAAATCATGTTCCAACATAGTGATTTGGGCAAGAGCCATGAAAAATTAAGAAATTGAATAAATCAACTCCAAATAGTTAGCTTGTCATCTAACCTGCCTTGTAGTGCATTATAAGATGACACAGAAGAAGGATTTATAAATATGGAATTATGAAAGGCTAAGGGGTGAAACATTTAATCATTAAATTTACCTCGACCCTCCTTCTAGCGCCATTATTTTGGAGGATTTTATGACACACCGTCAACAGGGAGGGAATATTCAGTCTGGGGTTGTCTATTTAACCCAAGTCGTTTGGTATAATCTACCCTTATGGATTTTATGGCTCCGTTAGCCAACTAAGATCCTAAAACAACTAAAAGATGTGGACTAACTTAAGATACAACTCTAACAATCAACACTTTAATCACAAATGCTTAACTAACAGTGTTTATGTACAACAACTATATACAATTTACAAGTTTTAAGAAAAGCCTTGTGAAAATAATTGTTTTCAACTAATGGATCAAAATAAGAAAACAAAGGAAATTGTCTATGCACTATAAATGAAAAACTAATAAACAATGATTGAATAAAATTTTAAATAATAAAATGATAATGGTCAAAGAATTTAATGTTTAAATGATGCAATCATTATTCATTCGCAAATAAACAAAATAAATTAAATAAAAACTAACTAACTTGACGTTGATCAACAGTACTAGGCTAGATTCATCTCTCTGTATTTGTATAAGCTCCTCTTAACCCATGTCAAGTGTAAACCTATGACAAAGGAAAGCATAATACTTCTTGAATAAACTCAAAGAAGTCTTTTATATTCCGGAACGTGTTTATGATGACAGAAAGAAAAACGATTATATATCATGTGACTTTCGAATGTCCAAATAACTGAAAAATGAAAGAAATTCCAATCCTCAATAAATGGTGTTACCAGCTATATAGTATCATATGTAAACTCAAACTACTTGAATAGATGATCAACCACATATATTAAAGGAACCATAATATAATGAACCATATAAATGAATAGCATGATATTAAATATCATGTGGATAAAAGACTAAAGCTAATTCGACATAGATAACATTGCATATCAAGAAATTAAATGAGAAGACAATTAAACAAAACACTGCACAGTCTACACAGGCTGAAAGCCAAAGAGTAAACTGCTTTCTCATATAATTTCAACAAAATATGTTCATCATATGGTCCAAAATGAATTTTTGGGATAATAGACTCTTAAATATTGAAACAAATAATACATAAATGATAGCAATTAACCATGTATTGATAAAATAGAGTAAAGCTAATTTAAATCAATGCATAATCAATTACTCAAATAATATGTAGATATTATAACGAAAACAAAATCATTTTACTCACAGGACAAAAGCCATTAAGCAACCTGGAATTCCATATTCTTCTTCAAAAATATTGGTCCATTCTTCCAAAGATTCCAGCCATTTGTTACTCCATTTGAAAAGAAAAAATGTTTACAAAATATATAATATACAAAAAAATAAAGGATAAAAATCCTCCTCTCAATTTGCTGGATCCCCTTGGCTCTGAACTTTCTCATATATTTATACAATGAATGAACAGTCTGGGTGTCACTAATAATTTTTATCACCTGAAATTTGCCTCGTAAAGAAACACAAATATCTCTCAAATCGTGCATTTGTTTGGGAAAATTCCCTCGTGTAAGATAAATGGGTCCAATCTGGAGATGAATTTTCAACCTTTTCTTCATATTCCTCATAGTTTGGCTGAAACAAGTCCCAAAAAATCGTTTGTCTGTTCTTGAACGCATTTCTAATCTTATTTGTTGTTGCTTATAAATTATTTGTAGCAATTCAATATTATTTTTGGATCAATCATGTTGAACGTATTTAGATAATAAAATCAAGCCATGATTAGATCTGTACCAAATAATTGATAATATAAACCTGTGAAACAAAAATACACCAAATTAATAACCTAAAAATTGTGAATAAAAGAAAATCTAGAACAATAAAATTAAAATAAATTTAAACTAACTTCTAAACAAATATTGTATATATTTTCCTTTCAAATATGATCTTAAAATTCTAGAAGCTTCAAGTTGATGGAGATGAGAAAAATATTGATTCTCGGTTTTCACAAAATCAAACAAATGATAGATAATTATTTTTTTTATTTTTATTTTGAAATGAGATGCAAACTGACAAAATAATTTAATTAAATAAAACTACTAAATGATTTTGTGAAAATGATTGCTAATGAGAAAAATATGAAAACATAACCATGATTTAAACGAAAGGAAACAAATGATAAAAAATAATGTTTTCGTTTAAATTAAGATTCCTATGTTCGTCTCTCCCTTATTCAAAATTGATAAAATGTGAACAAATGTCATAGAAACGATGTGTCACAATAAACGTTCTTCCTATAAAATCATTGTTATTAATCCAATTCTTCAACCAAGTCATTCTCATAGCAGATAAATTCAATAAGGAAAAGGTAATAACAAACTCCCAAATTATGAAGCTCGTCCATCAACATCAAAACTCTGTAGAAAAAGAAAACGAAAAGGCATTTAGATTTCATGAAATTCAAGCCAAACAAAAGAAAAGAATATAAAGTCAAACCAAACTCAAAACAAATCAATCCAATACCAATCCAATCAATTCAAAGGAAAAAAAAATAAAGAATCCAATCAAAATTTCAAGGGACCCTGGATTTTGATTAAAAATAAAGAAGGGGGTTGTTGGGGCCCAACACAACTTCACATCGCCATAAATCTCTAACCGTGAGGAGTTATGTGATGTTCCACATACCACTGGGTGTACCTTTTTTTGGATAATCTATTGGCTGAAAAAAGGGTTAAACTTATGCCAAATAGATGATCCTTTTGGACCAATTAACAAGCGTGAAAGGAACAAGGTCACTCAACAATATTTTTCATATTTAGGGAGTCTGAAAGGACATTAACTATGGACTCTGAGGGGGTTCATTTTTCATAAATAATCCCCAAGTCCCAAAAAAGAGATAAACCAAAACCAAGGAGAATCTCCTTTTTTTGAAAATTTAGTCCCTCAGGCCCAAAAGAGGGTTCAACTTACACCTGATAATAGTCTTCTAGCGAACCAAATATCCTAGGGAATACCATTATTCGTAAATTAATCGTCTGAACCAAAAAAGGGGTAAACTACTACTAGACAGATGTGCCTTGAAATTTGAGTTTGGAGAGCATGAAGGTCAACAAGATTTCTCCACAATCTTTTAATTTTTAGAGAGTCTAAAAAGAGCTTAAAGAAGACTCCAATGGGGCCTCTTTTCTTAAGTAATCCAAATGAGATCAAAAAGAATAAATAATCTCTCATTAGATATTACTTTCAAAGTTGAAATGAGCCTAAAATACAACAAATTGTGCTCATTGGGAGTCCTTCGGGTAAGATCCAAAAAACACAAAGAAGAATGAAGCTTCAAAATGTAATCATGGTGGGACTAAAAGGACTCCCAAGCCTATGGAGAAAACCCATGGGATGGATACCAAAATGAAACAAAGGATCTACCTAAGGAATCCATGTAGAGGAAGGATCTACCACCTAATTACAACACTTCTAAAGAAACATAGAAGTTTTTGTGTTGCACTTTGGTGGGATCAATCCTATGGAAAAGTGGAAAAGTCAACAATATGAAAAATGCAGGGTGGTGAAAACCTAAATTATATGCAAATGTTGAAAAACTAATTTTACCATGGGATGATATAAGTGTAAACCATCTCAAGAAAACTCCAAACCAAAAGAACAAGTTCATTAGAATGACCCACGGATCTCTCAAAAGGGACCTCAAATAGATAACAAGCCAAGAAAGGGGATAAAGGGGACCAAATTAGGGAAAAGGGGCCAAAAATGTCTATAAATATAGGTGGACAACTCATTTTAACCATTGCAATTTGGAAAATAACCCAAAAGGTAAAAAACTCTCTTCCTAAAAATGTGAATTCAAGGAGCTACGGTGGATTAAATATCTTCACAATTGAGCCAAGTACAAACAACCTTTCTTTTCATTTTCATCCATCATTTTTTTCTTAAATTATTGTTTGGAAGGCATACGTCCTTGTAAAAGGGTTGGGCCTATGTGTACCCAGGTTTTCCATTCCCAACAAATGTATGTACGTGGGAAAAGTAACACTTGTCCCATGTACATACTCAATTATCTTAATGACATTCTGCGTACACCTCTTTTAATGTTAAAAAAAAGTGAAACAAGGGATAAACCTCTCCAAATTTTGTGCAACATGATGTATGGTCATTGGAGAGAAAGGGAACATGAGGAGACATATGCCTTGGTGGAGGAGGATCTCAAGGTTATTTTCATGTTGAAACAGTGTGCTATGTGGAAGTTCTTCCAGTATCCATTCATGAGGGTACAACCCAGATTATTGAACCACTTGATAGAGTACTAGAATCCAGGCATAGAGGAATTCATGACAGAGGGTCAGTCAATGACTCCGATGAAAGAGGACATATACGTTTGACCAACCTCTCTAGGAGGAGGGAACCGGTCAAATTGAGGACCTTTCCTCCAGGGCCATACAACATAGAGGACTAAATTGGGATGTACTGCGAGGTAGGAACTGAGAAAGTAGGATCTCAAGTGACGATACACAAGATCACTAGCATCAGTCTCTAGATAGTAATAGTCATGATTGGGTGGATCAAGGAATCCATATCACTACTTCAGGCCTCCCGTGCACAGATAAATTGTGCAGTTCAGTGCTTCGATGCCACTATTTTTTACTAGAGAACTACGATGCTTACATGCATGAAGAAATAAATCGATAACTGTCATAGAAGAATGAACCATAAATTCAGGTTCAGGATTGTATTTTGCGCTTTCTTATTTGATAGAGTTTCTATCCTTATCCTAAGGGATACTTTATGAGGCCATATTTCCTCCTTTCAGACATTGTGCGGGTGGGGAACTTTGTTTCCTAGACAAGGTGCAGGGAGAGTTCAAGAGGCTTTTGACAACAATTTTTTTGATTGGTGGTCCCATAAGATTCTTGTTATCAATGAATATGCATATGTAGGGATAATTTTCCTGAGGGATCTCGATATTCCCATGCCTCCTAGCGAGGAGCACAAAGATATAGGTAAATGCATTTTTAAATATATTTAAGTTTTAAAATTCTTTTTTTTAATATTATCCTTTTTATGTAATGTCAAAGAACTAACTCAAAGATATCTTATATATAGATGTGGGACCAGTGTGACTGACTAACTTCGCCAGGACCAGGTGGCATCCTTGACCAAAGGCTAGACCAGTAGGAGCAGGAGGGCCAGCAGCTGCAAGAGGAACCCCAGCTAGAGAGGTAGAGAGAGTATTGTGGCGAGTAGAGAGGAACCTAACGACTCTCACTCGTGTAGTGTCGATGATAGATATAGAGTACCTTCCCCCAAATATGTAGCCACATGTATTAGGGGTGCCCAATAATTTAGTCCAATTGTTTTGGCGTCTTTCGAAAGTCGTAGCTCATTACAGTAGGGTCAATAGGCCTAGACCATATTAATTTTGGACCACATATGTGCCAAGGGAATTTTTTATATTCAATAGTGAAGGATTGAGCCCAACGATGTATAGCTACTCTATTCGAGGGTTTATAGAATAGTTTGTACTCATGACACTATTTTTTTTGGATATATTATATATACATGTAATAGCCCAAGATCAAGCGCCAATTGTAAATGTGAATGTAAATATGTTTTGTAGGTTGATGAGCCAAGTGATTATAATCTAGGAGGATTATGTGATGATTAGGCCGGAGAACCTAGATGATAAAGGCCAATGAGCCTATTTTTGTATATGTAAATACTCATCTCATTAATATAAAATACAGCATTGCATGTAGACCAACCATGATAAAAGAGAATGGGGGACTAAGATCCACTACGTAGGGAAAGGGAAGGGGTTAAGAGGCTAGGAGAAAGGGCTAACCTTGAGGGATTATCTGTAAGGGAATATTATGATATATTTCCTAAAGGAATAAGGTTTGGAAAATAACTCATGTAATCCTAAGTTCCTTTGGGGAAAGGAACAAACTCGAAGTGGAGAGGAATGGGCTCCAAGAGATCCATGTGTCAATCTTGGTGCATGCAGTTATATTTGGCAAACTCGTCATTCTTGAGTGCTCTCTTCCATTCTTGTCATTATTCCCCATTCCTGAACGCATGCCCATGGTGATCTAGGTGGATATTGGTGGCCACCCACCTATTCCACTTGGACCCCCACCATTGCATCTTTTTGTTTTTCAGTTTCCACACAGTTTACTATTTTTAGCAGTTTTTCGAGTCCTGAACTTCCGGAGCCGTTTTGAGGCCTTAAACGATGTTTTTTGGGAAAACGGGGAGCAACATCGACCCTAGATAATTGTTTCTCACCCAAAAGTTGTATTCCTCGGATAGATATTTCTAACGAGGTATAGAACACGTCAAACGGAGATCGTATGCCAAAGTTACATCCTTGGGAAGTTGATGTACCAACTTACCCAAACGGGGCCCATAGTCTTGGCGTTTCATCTCCTAGGGTTAGGTATTTGGATGTTTAGGGTTTTCCATTGTTTCTCAATAATAATAGGCCTTCGAGCCTCATTCTAACACAGTGCAGAGGCCAGTAGTTGCCACATCGCTTCTCAGAGATAAGCTACTAGCGCCCTAGCTAGTTTATTTCCATTCTGTCTGTAAGCATATTTCAGTCATTTGTTATTAATGAAATGAAGTCTTATTTCCGCTGCATCTCTTTGTTTATGTGTATTTATGTATTTCATTGTGTTCCCACATAAATCCATATCAGTGGTATCAGAGCGGTCTGCTCATTCTCGATCCTTCTTTGCATGTCCCCAACGAGATCGGGGTATAAGGAGTTGGGGCTCGATCTCGTTGAACCTTTGCAAGATCAGCCTCACAAACCCTGACGACCGCCCATGAGGGAAGAAAATAAAGATGAGGGAGCAGGAGATCCTATCAAAATTTTTCTCAAGGAGGCCCTCAAGAAAAAAGGGAATGCGATGATGGACAACGTTTCCCAGAATCTTCAACGGATTCCGGCTGGCGGTGCATCGACATCCAGAAGCCACTCTGGAGGCGCCACTCCTTTTAAGGTACAAGTAAACTTTGACATTCCCATATTTGATGGAAAAATATATGTAGATGTCGTAGATAGATGGTTGAATATGTTAGAAGTATATTTCTCGGTTCATGACTTTTCTGACCGAGAAAAGATTATTTTCACGCTCCTCAAAGCCGCCCCCCATGTCAAGGACAGGTGGGAAACCTACTCGGAGAAAGAGGGCGAGGGAGAACCCTCTTTGTTCTCAGTTGCACCCACTTGGAATTCTTTCCGAGACACCATCAAGGAACAATATTATCCCATGGGAAGATATGAGGAAAAATACATACAATGGACTACGTTGCGGCAACAAAGGGACCAAGATGTGCATGAGATGACGAATCTGTTTCATACCCTACGCACAAAGTTGGGTATCAAAGATTCAGAGTAACATTTGGTGTTAAAGTATCATAGTTGTCTGCACAGATAAAATTAGGAGGAAATGGAGTTCCTCAACATCTCCTCACTTGGTGTGGCATACTCATATGCTGCCAAGATTGAGCAGAAGTTCAAACAGAAGAAGAGAGACTTTGGGTGTGCAAATCAGAAGCAAGGGAAAGGTACTCCCAAATTGCAGAACAAAGGACCAAGACAAGGCGGGGCCGCCTAGGAAAACCTACGAAATCCACAAGCAAAGAACAACACCACGAAGCCAAAAAAGGACACGGGGAAGTGGTGTGAGTTCCATAAGAGCTCCACTCACAACACAAGTGAGTGTTGGGCCAAGCAGTCACTGGTACCTAAGTTGAAGGCTTTTTAATCGGATGCATGCTCCGACTTTGAATCAAAAACTGATAAGGGGAATGATAGGGGGAAGCATATTATTGATGCAGAGCCCAACGCCACCATTGCCACCACGAAGATCCAGAAGGAGGAACCAGAAGATCCAGAGGAGGTAGAGCGTCTCTTCCATTCCAAGATGTGGGTAAAGGGTTCCCCATTGCAATTCATTGTCGACAGCAAGAGCCAGAAGAACCTCATATTGGTAGAGGTCGTGAAGCGGCTAGGCTTGTCGACCACAGCACACCCACAACCATACACCATCGGGTGGTTGCACCAAGGACGGGACCTCCACGTCAGTCAACAATGTTGCCTTCCCTACAAAATCAAGCCCTTCACGGATGAGGTATTATGTGACATTTATCCTCTTGATGTTTCTAATGTATTATTAGGCCAACCGTACTTGTGGAAGCGACATGCTATGTATGAGTCCATGCCTCATGCTGTTATTATCACTTTGGGCAATAATTTGTACAGGATACCGGAGATAGCACCGCCTACCACCATCTCTTTGGTTACTGCAAAACAATGCAGTAAGCTCATTTCCAAAACCAGGAAATTTGTTTTCCTGATGATCCGCCCTCAAGGAAAGAGGAAGATTGTGGCCATGACCTCCAGACAAGGCCCCGCTGCACGAAAACAACAGATGGATAAGGTCATGGAGGAGTATGAGGACATCTTCACCTCCCCCACAGGGGTGCCTCTACACTGTTAGGTCAAGCACCCCATCGATCTAACCCCAGGTGCGTCGCTGTCCAATGGACCCATCTACTGACGCTCTGTCCTAGAGAATGATGAAATCAAGAGGCGGATTCAGGAGTTGTTGCAAAAAGGTTACATCTGGCCGAGTTCATCGTCGTTTGGGAGCTCGATCGTATTGGTGCAGAAGAAGGATGGGACTTGGAGACTCTGCATTGACTATCGGGCACTAAAAAAGATCACTATCTGGAATAGGTACTCGATCCCGCGGATTGATGACCTTCTGGACCAACTCAAAGGGGGAAAATATTTTAGCAAGATCGACTTGAAGTCCGGGTATCACCAAGTACCAATTGAACCCTCTGATGTGTGGAAGACTACATTCAAATCCAAGGAGGGCCTTTTCTAATGGTTGGTCATGCCTTTTGGGTTGACGAATGCCCCTGCAACCTTCATGAGGCTAATGGACAACATCCTGCGGCCATTCACCAACTCATTTGTAGTGGTGTACTTGGATGACATTCTGATCTTCAACCAGACTTGGGAAGAGCACCTCCACCACATCCGACAGGTCCTCCAGACACTGCGGCAACACAAGTTGTGTGCCAATTTCGAGAAATGCACTTTTGGCATAACCCAGGTTCAGTATCTGGGATACATTATTGATGAGCGGGGGGTGCATGTGGATTCAGCAAAGATCCAAGTCATTTGGGATTGGCCAGCCCCAATCATCCTAATAGAGCTCCTCAACTTTTTAGGTCTTGTCAATTTCTACAGCAGGTTTGTGTTGGGATTCTCTCATATCACTTGGCCCTTGAGTCAAGTAACCAAGGGAGGAGCTAAAGAAAAATTATTTTGGTCTGAATCTCAACAAAAGGCGTTTGGGGAGTTGAATCATCACCTCTGCTCTGCACCAGTGCTCACATTACCAGACTTTCAACAACCATTTGAGATCGAGACAGATGCCTCTGACTATCCTATTGGGGTTGTCCTAACTCAACATGGACATCCAGTGGCATATCAAAGTGAGACACTTTTCAACACAGTCTGGAAGTATCCCACTTATGACAAAGAAATGTATTCCATTGTGCAGGCTTGTTGGAAATGGAAGAATTACAATTTGGGAAAGGAAACAGTCATCCACATAGACCACTAACCCCTGCAGTTCATACAGACACAAGGGAATTTGTAGAACGATCGCCATCAGAAGTGGTCCACATACCTGCAACAATTTCATTTGAACATTAAGTACAAAAAATACAGCACCAATAATGTTGCAAACTACCTCAGTCGACCACCCATCATGGCGCTAACCACTGTGCTCAACTCTTGTGGGCATGAGACTTCTGATTGGCCGCTTCTCTACACAAGTGATCCAAAATTCGGCCACACATACAATACACTCTTGGAGGGTAAGCAAGTTCCCAATTTTTACCTCTAGGATGCCCTGCTTTGTCACCTAGGACACCTTTGTGTTCCTTCAAGAGAGCATGCCAAGATGATTTGGGAGGCGCACTACAGTCGGGTCGCTGGGCATTTCGGGGTCGAGAAAACCGTGGCAGTACTACAAAAGTATTTATATTAGCCGAACCTTCGACAAGATGTCTGGAAGTACATCAAGTCCTACAGTGCTTGTGCCATTGCCAAACCAACCATCAAGAAGCAAGGCCTCTATACTCCTCTTCCTACCCCTAGTCGACCTTGGGAATCCATCTCTATGGATTACATGTCGGGCCTTCCTTCTAGTAAGTATGGAAATGACTGTGTTTTTGTGGTCGCCAACCGATTCTCGAATATGTCCATTATGATGGCCTACAAGAAGAATATCACAATGGAAGCCACTGCTAAACTCTTCTTTGAACGAGTGTGGGTACACTTTGTGATCCCACAATCTATCATCTCAGATCGGGATAGTAGGTTCCTCAATACATTTTGGTCCAGCCTCTAGTTGATGTTGGACACCAAGATCACCAAGTCCATAGCTTTCCATCCACAAACTGATGGCTAGACAGAGGTCATCAATCAGATGATCGTACATGTTTTGCGCATGTACAATTCAAAGCATCCATGCACATGGGATGAGAGCCTCCCCTATGTACAACACAGCTACAACCGGGCTCTCCATAGCTCAACCAACCACAACCCCTTTCAAGTGGGCTTGGGATTCCAGCCACTATTTCCCATTGACACAGCCATGCCATTTGTGGCTACTCAAGAAGATTCAACTCATGTCCAGTCTGAGGCAGATAAGGAAAACAACTTCATTGAGCGCATTCAACACATCCGCCAACAAGTTCATGACATCTTGGAAAGAGACAATGCTAAGTACAAGTAGCGACATGATCAACATCGAGTGCAACACAACTTCCAAGTGGGTGACAAAGTGTGGCTGCATTTGCAAAAGGAGCGCCTCGTTGGACCCCACCGCAAGCTTCGTCTGCTCCGATATGGGTCATACACCCTCACCAAGGCTGTAGGGGAAAATTCCTTTCAGCTCAGCATTCCACCATTCCTTGGTCTGCACCCAGTGTTCAATGTGGACCGCCTTTGGCCCTACTTTCCACCTCTACTAGACACATCCGACATGGCAGAACAACTCACACCAACAAATTTAAATCCATATTGCATGGAACAAGCCAGAACTGATCAGATCATGGTGTTAAGCCCTAATATTGGCTCATTACCCCTTAATTGCGGCATATTATATTAGTAATGCTATTTTATTTATGTCGGCTTTAGGCCATTAGTTTTAATTTAGATTAGTAATGTTATTTTAATTATGTCGGCTTTAGGCCATTATTTGCAATTATACCTCCTAGTCTCCTATATATACCAAGGAGGCATTTTCATTTTGAATCATCTTGTACTTGAACATTTAAGTGGGGTAAAAGGAGGTTTCCCCCTTGAAGAGGCTTATTATCTGAAATTATCTCTTTTTCAAGGCATTGATTACTTTTCCTGAGGTTTTTCTATGCTATATTGAAGTTTGGTTCTTAACATATGGTATCAGAGCTCAAGGTCTTGGGGTTTCGCTGCTAC